>JAOWBP010086987.1:0-24548 GCA_028571105.1 Tragopan temminckii
AGAGGAGAGTGTTCAATTTAATTTCAAAATATCGACTGTACAGATCAATGGAAACCTTAAAGTTTTTTTTAATAGAAAAATCTGAAAGTTTGTTCATAACTTTGAATTTCCAAAGTTCAATTTCCAAAACCTGGTTTTTGCACAGCTCTCAGATTCAGAATTCAGATTCCGAACTTCTAACTTCTAGAATCTTTGACAAGTAACTTAACTAAGGTTTATAGGTTGTTTTTTATTTTATATGAAAACAGGGCAGCTGTAACACATCTTGTCATTGAGAACCATTCTAACATTGAATAAAACTGCACATTAAAAACCAAATACCAACACTGAAATTACTGTAATTTCTTTAGACTACAACTTAATATGAATTAAATTATCATAGTGTGGTTCATCTACAGAAGCAGTCCTATGTCAGAAATGTGGTAGTCTAAACACAGGAAAAAGCATCTGCCTTTAAGGAAGGCAGATTTATCCAGTGAAAAGTTAGCTGCTTTTGAATATAAAATAAAATAAAACATTTAATGTATACAAAGCACCAGAAAATGGATTCTTGTGAACTGCAACATGAAAGACCTCTGAAAAAAAAATATGTTACTGTGTTAGTATTTTATTAATACATGCTTCAATGTGGTACTGAAAAGTTTTTCTGCAGACTAAAATTCCCATCAATCTGCATGATTTATTTCTTAAAGAAAATATTTTTATGTATTTTGTGTTGCTTAATTTTTTACTTTTTTACCATCTGAAGTCCATTCAGATGCAAATTATCAGTTTCAGAAGAGTTAAAAAAAAAAAAGGCAAGATTTTTTTCACTAACTTTCACAGAGCAAAATACAATATTATTACCTCAGGAGAAGGTAGTTGAGTCACCGCTATGTCACCAATTGTTGAAGTAAGAAGTTTATCACCTAGAATATTTAGTAAATATTGTGCCATCCTTTCTTGTTGCTTAGGGCTGCAGTGATTCTCCAAAGACAGCACAACGGGATAATCAGATGCCTAAAAAAAAATAATTTAAAGTCTATTAAAAAGAAGAAAAGCAATGCATTTTTTTTTAATAACGTCACAATATTTTCTTGGGACTCTATTCTTTACCCATCACAGTACTCAAGCGAGACAAGGGAAATCTGGTAAACTTCAGAGAATGCCTCAAAGGAGACGTCCATTTCAATTGTATAAATAATTTTCATAAGCCATCAGCTAATGAATAAAATATTTGCTTCGGTAGGATCTAAACTGACAGTTTATAAAGGAAGAATCATTCTATGTTTATTCAATTTTTAACATTTTTTCACTGAGGATTTGCTAGTGACCACTACCAGAAGCACATATTAGTTTAGACTGACAGGAACTATTATTTCTTGATATAATTTTATTATCTTTTTCTATAACTCACACTTCTTAAATGAAGTCTTACATTATACCTTTATACAATATACCATTTACTAGCAAACATAGGTGAGATTCATCTGACATCTGATGAAGACCTGCTTAAATCTGAATAGACTATATAATGCGTGTATACAAATCCACATAAATGTATGACCGTACATATGGACACATACTATGTGAGTTAAATTAACAGTCTTGCAGGACATCATTTCAGTAGAAGTTTTGTCAGAAACCTACAAACAGATTGAGTACCAAAAAAAAAAAAAAAAGTGGAAATGGAAACAGAATAAATATCAAACTAAGTTCTAGTCTAATATTCTCTCTATTTTGTGAAATCAAGCTTAGGATGTAAGACAGTGTTAGCAACAGAAGAATAAGTGAAGTAAATACATGACAAGATATAAAGAAGGAAAGCAAAACATTAGACAGACTCTGAAATAGTTGTTCAGATCATTTTCAGTCCTTGACTAAAAGACCTTAGGTAAGAATTCCATCTAGGAAACTGCAAAATTAATAAACAGATTGTACAGTTTTCCTGTAATTTGTTTTAGTAATGCTCATTCTATAAAGTCTGTCTCAGTTTTGTGGATTTTTTTTTACCTCTGAGAATCTCAAGATAACAGTATATTTGTAGGCTTTATTAAAACATCATAGCATTTTAACTAACTTATATATACGTACCGCAAAAGCATACTTGTCTACTGCATGAATTACAGAACAAAATGAAAGTTTGCTTGTTAAGGTGTGACCATGATACACGACAGGATCATTGTTTGAGCCATCCCAGCAGTCAATTTCCAGACAACGACATCCTTTTAACAGAGCACTTTGAAAGAACAAAGGAAATAATTTACAGTTAAAAGGAAAACACCTCATTTCTTTTTATGTCACTATATTTCTGCCTACAAGCACATAAAATACAAAAATACTAGTCTACAATCATAACTGATAAATCCTAGGAAGTTATAAAGATATGAGACCGAGCTCTATTTTCTGCTGTTCATCTTAGGCATATTAGGTAATAAAATTTATTAGAGTACTAAGGAGGAAGATAGATTATATGAATATCCTTCATTAAGAGACTAAAAAAGAGAGTCAACATTTTAAAGTAAAGACTTCGGAATGTTGGTAAATGTATGCTTAGAATAGAATAAGAAATACTTGAGAGGACTTTTTTTTGTTATTACTATCCCATGATGTGTCTGAAAGTTTGAGAGTTGTCATACTTAATAGGATCAGTATATTACCATCACACCTAAAGAATCAGGTTCTGCTTCTTTGTTATATTCTTTAGCTGTTTTCCCTTGGACTTAATTTCTAAGAGATAGGGCTAAAGTTTCCCGGATGCCTTAAATTTACTGCTTCAATTTATAGTAGGTCAATCATTCCCCTTAAATCACTTAGGTTTCTAGCATTTGCCTTGCTACTATGTAGGTAGCTCCAAAAGTAATGCCTCCTATTTGTTTCCCTGGAAGTTATGACAAAGAGTACAAACACACCATCTGATAGAGCAAATTCTCAACTGTTAAACATGATTTTTTCAGCATAGACCATCATTTGCTGTGCATTTCTGCCACTGATGAACAAGAGCCTGCATGCCACACTCGTAAAAAATCTGCACCAGCAGATGTTTCAAAGCTGTTGCTAGCAAAATGTTGCCCACTTAATCAGTCTTTCATTGGTTCAAACAGATGGAAGTCAGAAGGTGCCAAATCCAGACTATATGGTGGGTGTAGTAGGACAGACCAACTAAGATTGTCAACACGCTCAATGATCTTCCAACTGGTATGGAGCCTACCATGATTATGCAAGATTGACTTCTTCTCTAGCCTGACTCTAGAAGTCCAGGCCATCATCTCTGTCAACATTCTGCTGTGGTCGTCAGAGCTGATGGTTCCTCCAGATTCCAGGAATTCCCGAAGAATCACTCCTTTCCTATCCCAAAAATCAGTGTATACTACTTTAGCCACTGAGGGCTGTATTTAACTTTTTCTTCAATTGAGAAATCACATGTTGCCACTCCACAGACTGCTGTTTTGACTCCGGCTCACAGTGCTGACACCTCTCATCATCAGTAATGCCTTGTATTGGTTCAGTAGGTCCTGAGAAACTTGCATACAGTCTTCTTTTCATTTCTGTGTGAGCATTCATGGGAACCATCTGGCACAAACGATATTCCAACATTGCCACCATCATTTCTTACACCTTGAAGCCAATACTCAGCTTCATACGCAGTTCCCTAGTCGTAATCAGAGAATTCGCGTAAATGAGCTGATTGAAGTGCTCTTCATTTTGTGACAGATGTGCATGGTCATCCAGAACATGGTTTGTCTTTCATGTCACTGCTGCCACTGCTGAAAAGCATCACACACCTCTTCACTGTGCTCACATCCACTTTTTGATCTCCATAATCTTCAGCAGGCATCTATGAATGTCAGTGGGTGTCATTTTTTCTGCATGGAGGAATTGAATGACACACCTTTGCTTCATATGCTCTTCCACGTCAGGCACCATTTTGTCAGACTGCCCTTCTGCTGCCATCTGTCACATGACAACAAATTGTGACAGAATATTGGTAGGAAGATTCAACCTCTACTGCCATACCATCAACGTCTGTCTCTGACATTGTGGGCCAACATAAAAAAAAAAGAAGACATAACTTTCGGGAGAGCCTTTGTAATTAAGCATTTCTTGAACCTCTGTGCCTGGAAGGATCGTGGAGGAGATCCTCCTAGTTACCATGTTAAGGCACATACTAGATGCAGAGGTTATCTGAGACAGCCAGCATGGCTTCACCAAGGGCAGATCTTGCCTGATCTGGTAGCCTTCTACGATGGAGTGACGGCATTGGTGAACAGAGGAAGGACAGATGTCATCTACCTGGACTTCTGCAAAGCCTTTGGCATGGTCCCTCACCACATCCTTCTCTCTAAATTGGAGAGGTAGAGATTTGAAAGATGGACTGTTCAATGGATTAAAGAACTGGTTGCCTGGTCACAGCCAAAGGGTTGTGATAAATGGTTCTGTGTCAGGGTGGAAGCTGGTCACAAGTGATGTCCCTCAACAGTCAGTCTTGGGACCAGTGCCCTTCAACATCTTTATCAATGACACAGACGATGGAATCAAGTGCACAGTCTGCACGTTTGCAGATGACACCAAGCTGTGCGGTGCAATCGATACACTGGAGGGAAGGGAAGCAATCCAGAGGGAGCTAAACAGGCTGGAGAAGTGGGCCCATGTGAACATAATGAGGTTCAACAAGCCCGAGTGCAGGGTGTTACACTTGGGCTGGGACAATCCCAGGTATTTATACAGACTGTGAGAAGGCTTCCTTGAGAGCAGCCCTGCTGAGAAGGACCTGGGAAGTCCTGGCGGATGAGAAGCTGGACATGAGCCAGCAGTGTGCGCTTGCAGGCCGGAAGGCCAACTATATCCTGGGCTGCATTAAAAAAGGGGTGGTCAGCAGGGAGAAGGAGGTGATTGTCCCCCTCTACTTGGCTCTTGTGAGGCCCCATCTGCAGTACTGCGTCCAGGCCTGGGGCCTTCAGCACAAGAAATATGCAGAACTCTTGGAGCGGGTCCAGAGGAGGGCCACTAAGACGATCAGAGGGCTAGAGCACCTCTCCTATGAAGAAAGGTTGAGGGAACTGGGATTGTTTGAAGAAGACTCCAGAGGGACCTCATTGTGGCCTTCCAGTACTTGAAGGGAGCATATAAACAGGAGGGAGTACAACTGTTTACAAGGGTGGATATTGATAGGACAAGGGGGAATGGTCTTAAACTGAGACAGGGAAGGTTTAGGTTAGACATTAGGAAGAAGTTTTTCACACCAAGGGTGGTGACGCACTGGAACAGGTTGCCCAGAGAGGCTGTGGATGCCCCACCCCTGGAGGCATTCAAGGCCAGGTTGGATGTGGCTCTGGGCAGCCTGGTCTAGTGGTTGGCAACCCTGCACATAGCAGGGGGGTTGAAACTCGACGATTACTGTGCTCCCTTTCAACCCATTCTATGATTCTGTGATTCTGTGATACTATGAACATTACCTTATTTTATTCTGTCCTTTAAGTCCTGTCCTTTATATGTTAACCATATCTTAAAGATGCATCTAGACAGATATTTTCTAATATTTTTAATACTCATAGAAAAACAGGAAGTGAAAAGGTTTTATATCATGTTTGCAATTGTTTTAAGCAACACAGTTTTTACCTTATATAATTTTAAATTTTGCTAGAAATAGATGTGATGATTGCAAGCCATTAGAGAATATCTAGAGAGCAACCAAACAAAAAATTTCACAGGACTTTTAATTATCCCAGCCAAAATCATGACAAATATAAAAGCCTTTTTCTCCAACTTCTGATTTCTGCTAAATGCATCTTGGCCATAAGGTATACCTGTTTCCTTCTGCTCTTGGGGTCATATGCTGCACAACTGAACAGTTTCTTCTCTCTCTTGACTGCTATAATGCCCACATAAGACCTTTGTCCCATTTTGTTGCTGTTTCCAAACTGACTGCATTGCAACACACACTAATCACAGATAACCTTGACACACAGCTGCACTTATGTCCTGTATACTAATCAGAACTGATTTGGCCCAGGAATTTTATGTTTATTTGTAATTTTTTCATGGTATGTTGAGAATAAAAACTGATTAAATCATATACTGTGCTGCATGCTATAGATTTATTTTGCTATGAAGAGGATGTTATGTGCTGTACGTGAAACAATGGATTATTTCCAGTCTATGATCAAGTGGTTTGGTAAATATACTGAAAAGATTACACACAAAATAAGACTCTTGTTTTCCACATTCATCCACAATGGCTATTGACAAAAGCATTACCTGTGAGTTACTTCTGAAAAGCCAGAGAATGTTTATAATATTGGTTAAAAACAAACAACAAAAAAAAAAACCTACATCTGAATACCTGATATATCCATTTAAATCGCTGGGTCCTATTAGCTGATCAGATACCAAGTAGGTATTGTGAGAAGATGAAATAAAATAGTCACATAATGGGTGGTTCATATCTTGGTAGACGGTCCGGTGCTCTTTTTTGAATACTGTACAATCTTCTGAACTCATGTACCTTATAAACCCTTCAAATGACAATTGTCTTCTTTTCCTAACTGTTCAAAAAAAATAAAAATAAAAATAAAAAAGGCAAAAAATCTGGTGTGAAACTAAGCTGATAGTTATATCTGCATATTTTTCATAGTTTTTAGTAAATAATTCAGAATGTTGCTAAATGTTTTACAGCCGAACGCTTCTCTGCAATTTTAAAATTCACATAAAGCAATATGAACACAAATGTCAGATGTGTACTGTTCTGGTGTTGATGTGGTTCTAAATTATGAGAGTAAATTAGTGTGTTCTTATGTTTTTGTACTTCTCTGGATTTTAGAAAAAAAAAAGTTTGCAACAGTCCTAAGTAAATATAAAATAAAATATTTATTATTGTTTAGTTTTGGAAAGTAACATGCTAGTCAGTGCACTAATAGATTTTTTCTCAGTAGAAAATAATGGAATTTTTCTTTAAAATGTCATTCATAATCTTGCAGAAATTATGATTCTTAACATCAAGCATCTTAAATGGTGGAAAATCCCAAATAGCTAATGACAAAATGATGTTTTGTTTAGAAGTATTTGAAATAAAAAATATCATCTTAACAATATAAATTACTGCCCACAAAGATGAATTTGAAATCAAGCTTATTATATTACTGCATCTATAACAAATCATGCTAATTGCCTTCATACTAGTGATAGTCATCCCATTTATTTTGTTATTTAACTGAATTAATGACAAACAGATCCATTATACTGCCAACTGTTGCTCTAATGTCATGCTTCAAATGTAACTCTTTTGCAAATGATATAATCTCAGATGTCAGTTTTGATTCAAAACACAACCTAGTTTGAATTAGTCAGGGATTTTTCCCAGTTCTGACTGGAAAATAACCTTATTTTTGCCACCATAGTTGGATAGTGATTCTTAATAAGTAATCAGACAGTACTTTATGCTAACAATAACACTGGGTTTCCAAGTTTCTTCACTATTTTTTATATTATTTTGGGTTACTCTTGTCATAAATAAATAAAAGATGGTTGTAGTTTTTTCTTGAAGAGAACATATGTTCACATAAATGCACTCATTAATATAGTCCATTTAAATTAGAAACATTACTTTGTAAGGTAAATATGTATTACTTTGATAGCCAGCATATAAGTTCCTTGACTTCAGAGTTCATTTCATTTCTCTCACCATTGGACAAAAAAATATATGTATTTTTATACAACTTATTACAAGACCTTGCATTACATTCATTTACAGCACTTTTCTCAGGGACCTATAGCTGCTATCTTTGATCTGCATACAACTGAAGTCCTGTTTCTGGAGAGCTATCAAAATTAAATGCAACTTTGTAAATTGAAATTGGTAAGCAGTAAAATAGTGACTTTGCACTAACAGTTCTGTAAGTATATATGCAAAAGAGCATCACATGATCATATACGGCATATCATCTGCTAAAGCAATTTTTCAGAGAAGACCTCTTGTTTAATAAAAAAGGTCACAGTTTTTAGAGTCTAAGATAGAAGAAGGCTTAAATTGTTGTTATTCCTACTGTTAGTTCATACTATTAGTTCATAACTCTCTTCCAGTGAAGGAAACCTACTGGGTTTCATTAGAACCTGCTCTTATCTTTGTCTGATGAAGATACCAAAATTGGTTAAGAACACAAGTGCAATGCTTTTTAAGTTCTGATAAATAGCACAGGCACACTATTTTCTGGTCATTTACCAATACTTTCTTTTCCTATATTAAAAGAAATGGGAATACATCTTCATAAACTTTCCACAGGGAATAGATGCTTTCATCAAGGCCTTATGCATCTCCCTAGAGGACTCTCGATCTTTTTCTCCATTAGCAGTAGTTAGAAAACACGTATCCATTTGGTGTAGAAATAAAAAGTGAAAACAAGGGAAGATTTCTGTCTTCTTGTAGCTTGTTCTTGTTTACAAAGTTCAATGCTTTTTTCTTGCCTTCCCTTTTCAGATAGTTTGAAACACAATTTATTACTTATATTCTTTTTATCCAGTGATAACTGTTGTAAAAAGTATTTGTTTTTCTCTTGTTGTCAGCTCAATTAAGGTAAATTTCAGCACTGCCATATAGAAAAATACAGATATATCACAGGAATTATGGCCAGTGCATGATTTTTTGAAAGACCTATTATATTACATGCCTATATTTTTTAGAGTTCCTCTCCTCCTACTTTCTTAATGTACAACTTCTTTGTGGAAAGAAATAATGAAATTAAGCTTTCATAAATTGTTGCACAAATCTGTCTAAAATATTGTAAAATACGGAGTGTAGATGGCTCATACAAACACACCTAAGGAGCTTACACCCTAAATTTTTTTTTAATTAATTAATAAGTTCCAGATTACTTACATACTTTATCTGACAAATGTACCAAGCTAATATTGTTATTTACAAAGAAAGCAAGATTTTCAAATTAAGATTATGCATTTTGAACAGTTTTTATATTGACTTACAGGAAAATATGCAGATGGGAACAGAGTCTTTGAATAGCACCGCTCTGCAAATATAAGCGCTATTCACAGTCAAAACCTCAGTGTGTCTCTGATCAAATCCATGCAAATATTGAATTTTGAGAAACAAATAATAATAATAAAAAAACTATACTAAACTTAAGAAAGATAAACTCCCTTTGGCCATTTGGTTGGCATAACATGGTTTCTTTAATATCACTGAATGAGTCAAGACTTCTATATGAAATTAGTAATAGAATGGAGAGATATCTGAATGTTTGTGTGAAACAAAACTGACATTTCAATGTTAGTAAGAGGTAACTGTCAGATGATTCACATATTCACCATTTCTATGATCACTTTCATAAATGAGTCCTTCAGTCAAAAATGCAAACTTTAGCATACACACACACAAATCTGTTAATGCAGCATTTTGTCATTAGAAGATTTAAATTGTATAATAAAAATAGAAGAGCAGTGTATTCTGTATTGTTTCTGAACAAAATACAGCATCTGCAGAGAGCTAATTTAGTTATGTCACTCAGTGACATCGAAAAGTTGTCTCTCTGTGAACGCAAATGTTAACGATGGACCAAATGTTAACAATTGACTTACTTATCAATGTTGTATATATCTAGTTACTGCTTTTATCATCATCATGACATACCAGTGCTACTAAGTTTATCAGATAATGGTTGTTACTATTAGCAAACCAGTCAATCTTGTGTCAAAATCTGCCCTTTTCTCTTTTTGTAAAATACAGGACAAGGCTGGCAGATGAGTCTAACAGATCATCTTGATGAAGAATATACTACACCAAATTCAGAATGACAGTTGCACAAGACGGTATATCACGACACCATATGAATCAACTATCATGTCAATCATATCTGGAACTTTCTACTAAATATGTTTGAGTGGGAGTATTTGTCCAGTCAAAGCAGCATGAACAAGACAGCTATTATTTCACTCAGCAGTATTATTTCCAATAACAGGATAAGCAATTTTTTCACAGATGAGAAAAAAAAAAAATTTGGCTTAAATCTCTAATGAAAACCAGAAATTTAAAAAAATATATATATATATATATTTATAACTGTGTTTACTAACTGAGTAAAGATTCTTGTTCTTTTAACCACTTTATAGCTATTAACTTTCTGATCAGCAACTTACGTAATTACTTAGGAAAGACTAATTTTCAGAAAGAGTAGGATATATTTAATAAAATTTGTGCTAATTTGAAAGGTAGCCTTTAAAATTAATGACGTAAGGAAGATTTTGTAGCTATCGCTGGACAATGAGTGACTTAGTGAAACACCAAACGCCTTTTGCTTCTGGTTGAAAGTGTGATGCAGTTTTTCCCACAACTATGGGAATGATCAGCATAGATATTCCAGAGCTGTTTTTCTCCTTCTAGAATTTATTGATATTTTTTCAGTTTTCCTTACTCAGTATGAAACAGTGGGAACCAAAGGAAACAAACACTGTTAAACATTTAATATTCATCTTCCTCTGAACAAAGAAAGTTTCCAATAAATTGTATTTAGGTTTGATTTCCTTTTTTTCAGCTTAGTAGCAATTTTTGTCTCTTGTCATGTTCAGAGAAACAGCAGAAACGCAACAGCACAACTTGAAGCAGCCATCAGCAGCTGAAACATGTGCATGTTACAGATTTAACAAATCACTCATCTCACATTTCTACTGATTCAGAAAGAATGAATATACTGCAAAGTATTACTGATATCTGGAAGAACCCAGCTTGAGAATCAGATTCCAGTCTGAATTATCAGTTCTAGCTGCTTCCTTCCATTGCACCACAAGAGGTGTCATGGATTTGCTGAGCAATATTAGAAGTGAAATAGCGTGGGGGGGAAAAGAAACACTATAAAAAGCCACTATGAAACTCAGAGTGTTGGAAGCTGCAAGGGAGGAATAAAGAAATATAGTTTGGGTATGCAGAAATGGTGTTAGGGAAGCTAAAACACAACTCAGTTTGAAACTGTCTTGGAAGTTCAGTGGGAGCATGAAGTGCTTTTATCACTGCATTGCCCATGTTTTTAAAAAGAATATGTGGGCCTACTGTTGAATGGGGCAGGTGGCTTTGCTGATAGACTCCAAGTCTGTCAGCATTGTTTAAGTTCACCACATCTGCAAAACTGGTTTAATGCATCCCTGAAATTCTTACCAATGATACCCAGCTGACAGCAAATCAGAGTGTAACTGTTCAAGATTTCAGCCTTACTTAGTAAAGACAAAGAGATATAACCTTACTAGAATTTGTTTTCTTCTGTGAAATCACTGTATTAGATTACTTCTACAGTTAAACTTTCTGCCTTATAACTCAAGTGCAGATAGCTTTCTAACAAAACACTATTTGTATTTTTTATCTTCATAGTCCAGCACTTGTATTCCTCTAATTAATTAAACAAAGTGATTGTCGCTAAAGAATCAGTCTGGCTTCTTGGTAATGCTCATTCACGTTTCAGTGGGTATTAAAAAAATTTAGTGTGGGTTCCCTACTCTACGACAAATTGCATTTTGTTTGAAGCAATCTACAACTAGGTTTTGGACCAGTCTGTTGCAACAGGGGTAAGAATGACTGAGCTGGTCATGTCCTCTTGCTGAGTAAATTTACTGTGCTTTATTAATAGTTTCTAATACTATCATATTTATAATATTCAAAGACCTGAATTGCAAAAAAAAAATAAAAATAAAAATAAAAAAAAAAATCAATATTTGATACATGTGCTTACAAATGATATTATACCACAGATATAACTATAATATTCTTGCTTACACTACTTTTTTTTTAAATGTCCAGTTTGCATAGTCAGGTGAGTATTTAGCAGTATAAACCATCTACGAAAAGCACAAAAAATAAGAGCTAGAAATCAAATACTTCAACTATGCATACCTTCATCAATGGGTTCATACTTCAAAATAACTTCTAATGCAGTTGTTTCAGCATCTTCAGTTTTAAATTGTTCTTTTTTCAGAAATTCAATGAGCTCAGTGTCAGCAAGACGTTTGTGGTTTTGAGAGTAAGCACAGAAAATTTCATGAAATTCATTTCTGTGTACAATAGCTCGATAAATTGCTCTGAAGTCTTCCATGTTAATAGTATGTACCTTCCGCTTGTCGACTGTTTTCTGAAAACAAAAATCAAAACAGTCAACACAAAGATATATGATAATAAAAAGATACAGATAAACCAGTCTATTATAAAATTATAAGAGCTACAATAGAGAAAGCTTAAGGCAACAGTGGCTACAATACATTATCAAATTATATTCTTCTATTTGCAATGTTTAGATTTGTCTTTCTGTGTTAAAAGTGTTTTGTACAAATTAAAATGAATCATATGACATAGCATCTAAGTAACTAAAAGAAATTCATATATAACACATGCAATATTAAAATATAAATCTGTACTAAAATACTATGCATTACAATAAATATGCAGCATAAAAAATGTTGAGTGAAAAATATGCTTTATATAATACCCCTCTCACAGCAAATTGAACCAAATTGTAAGTACAGTATTTTAAATTTACATACAACATACATCAAGTTGTAATTTGAAAAATGAAATAAGAACCAAATTCACATTACCTATCCTTTAAAAATTTCTACCAAAATATGTAGGTGTGCACATGAAATGCGTTTACATCAGTTTAGCTTGCATGTGGTAAATTTGCTATTGTTAAATTAAGACAAACTTTGGAAATTTACTCAAAAAAATAGCAACAAAATCATATACAAATTTATTTTCTTTTTACCACTGCAGGCTAATTAAAATTTGTAACTTTTGTCTCCTTCAGATGAGACTACCAAGGAGGTTGGATTTTACCACCTAATAATGACACTTGCTATGATTTGCAGAGCCTCCCCAAAAGTGTCCATAAATAAAAAATGTCTAATTGGAACTCTGGCTACTGTTTGATGAAAGCTTCTGATTACTACTGATTAGACTAGTTTTGAAGAGACACCATAGAATCCTAAGGCCCATTGCTACATTGCCAGTTTGTTCTTATGTGGTAGAGTTCCCACTGAGAGATGGCTGTGCAAGTACAATAACAAAGAAGAATACAATACAAGCTAATAAGAAAATTTCAAAAACTTTACGTAACAATAGTGAAGTATTTGCTTTGAGTTTGTAAAAAAAAAATTGTAACAATCATTTTTAATGAAACTAAGCAGCAAGATAATAATTCAGTAGGAAATTAATAATATGTTTTTTATTACTGCTTGAAAAATCCCAAGTCTTGGATTGATATCATTCAACTATTTTTTTAACATCTTTAAGGAAACTGCAAATTTACTCATAACTGTTAATCAGAAAAAGGAAATACCAACTCATTTAGAAATTAAGCATCCACAAGGACTCAGGAGACCTTCTCTCAGCTACTGGCACAAAGTGAAACTGGCCAGAAAATTAAATTTTCTATTTCGTTGTCCTTTTCTGAAATGTAGATAACTACACTACCCAGGGGTATTTTTGAAATTGAAGTTATGAAAATCTCATCAAAATGTTAAAAAAAAGATAGTTATAAAAATTTTATTGGCAGATTTTTATTATTATTATTATTTTCATTAAGGCACATCACATCTTTTCAGAAAAAAAAAAAGTATCTTGACAAAGGTTTAGTTCTGAGAAATATATTAAAATTTATCATTCCTTTAAAATCTTTATGCTCATAATTCTGATATCGCCCAAAGGAGCATTACAGTAAAGTAAATGTAAAGAGAATATAAAACGAAGTAAATTGTTTTTTAAAAACTATGTTTCTTACAAAATTGTTTTTTGTTATGTATAGTCATTTGATTATCAATGTATAGTTAGTGAAAATGATGGCAGAAAAAATTCCTTCCAGATTTTGCATTTTACATCCTGTTGGAGTGATGAACAATTTGAGCTCCAAAATTATCAAAAGTAGCCAAATATCTCAGAAAGTAAAGAATATCTAACAGCACTGCTAAGAACTACTAGATCAGGCTGTCAAATACATTATATGTTGAGTATACGCTTTTGAGTATCTATAGCTAGATCAAGCTTATTTTATAAAGATCACTTCCCCAAATAATTATTCTCCACCCACAATTCATCAAATATCTCAGAGTTCTGTCAGAAATCAGGTGGAAAACAACTGAGAATTATAAGAAATAGTTTCAAGTTCTCATGAAATTCTCGAGTTTAGCAATTGTCTCAATGCAGTAAAAAATTCAAAAATCACAGGCACAACCCCATGGTTAGCAAGGACTGCGCTCACACTGCTGTTTTCACCTGGGCTACAGAGAACAGCAGAACAAGATAGAATGAGGAAATACTACTGCTTTCCATCTCCCTGCCTTCCCTGCAGTATGACAAGACTTAAAACTTTTGGAATTCCCTGAGCTAATTCTCTTCTATCGAATCTGGACAGAATTAGAAAACTGGTTACAAAACTATCACATAGAAATCATATGTATAAATAGTCACTGAGTTTCGTTTCCTTAGGAAAACAGCTTTACCAAATGGCTATTTTGGTTTGGAAAAAAAAAAAAAAAAAAAAAAAAAAAAGAGATAAAAGAAAAATCCATATAATTTTTGATTAATTAATAGGATGGACCTGAAGAACATGAAATCCCAGTGCGTCCAAAGGCACTCAATTTGACAGCTTTTTCTCGGTGGGAATACATGAACCTGATCATAGTTTGAGAGTCTAAATTAAATTACACTATTATAAAGGCTTATTTCTAGCTGTTTGATTTTGTATATGTAGAAAACCCATGATCATTCCTGTATCTCAAGGCCACATCCTTCCCCAGGAGCAAGAGTCCTATGGACGTATGGGATCTCAAGGCATATCTCTTTAATGCTTCACAAGAGAGGTATGGTGGAAAACTGAGTAAGTAAGTGTGCTGGATTTACATTGCCTTGAAGCTGGAACAGATCAGATACCTTCATATTGTTGATAGCAATCTCTCTAATGCTTCTGAACAGCATTAGCCAGGCATGGCTGCACTCATTAGCTCAATGACAAAAGCAGCTCTATGGGATGAAGTCAGAATATTTACACTGTTCTCCACTGATGCCTTGTTACAATACAGTTGGGAATCAGGGCCTACATATTTACTTATTTTTATCACTCAACACCATTTTGTTGTGGTGAAGAGATGGTAGTGGTCATGCAACCACTCAGTTACCTGTTTTACACAGAAACAAAGGATCTGGATATGGCACATTATTTGCTGATTTTGCACACTCTATGAGCATGAAATTAATTTCACGAAATAAACTAATTTAAAAAAAATGATTTAAAAGCACAGTTTATATAATACCCTTATGTAACTGACCTTCTAAATGTATTTGATCACTGAATCTACATATTCCTCACCTTGAAAACATGTTTCACATGGGCGAGATTAAAAGGCATATGCAGTTTTTCAAGTAGTTTAACGGTGCTATCTAAATCAATCTTCCCATTCATGAAGTCATCCTGAATGATGTTCAAAAACCACGTACAAGGGACCAAGTTAAGGAAAAGTCTGACCTCTGCCACTATTTCAACAAGGTGAGACAATATTGTAAACCTAAAATGCTTGCATGTTTTTCTTCTCATAGTCAAACCCCCTTGTTTTCTGACTTCTGATAATACAGCAGGCTCTGAGGAGCATGGACACACATTTGTGCTCTGCACTCAGTGAAAACTGGGGGCAAAGGGGACAGAAAAGAGCCAGAGAAAGACACAGGGAGAGTGTGCAGGAAGATGAAAGGTAGTCACGGTGAAGAGAGGCCTGTGAGAGAGATAAGGGAGAAGCAGAGAGATAAAAGGGGGACAGCAGGAAAAGGAGTGTCCACGAGGAGCAGCAGTGAGGCACTGTGCCCACCCTACTGGCCTACTCAGCCCAGGCTAGCACACCCTGAGCAGACCATCCTGCAGGCTCAGGTCCTCTTGGACTTCAGCCATATGTTCCCATGCAGGCCCAAGCTTGGCCCAGGCTTCGGTGCATGCTCACATCAGGAAAAATTTACACAGTGGCAGGTGTCACAGTGAAGACCAAGAGGAGGAGGAGGATGGGGAGGAAGAGGAGGCATAGCTGAGGGAGGTGGAGGAGGATATCTGTTCTCCTCCATGGTGGCTCCACGTTGCCAGCTCCTTTTTCTTCACTTTGACAGCATTGCTAGCATTTGGCAGGCCATCACCTCAGCATGCTCTGGCTCCCAGTGGGGCCTTTTTCCTTCCCTCACACCCCAGCTCCTCTTCTGGGGTTCCAGCACCCTCTTTGCTCTTTCCCCACACTCAGACCCCACTGGCACTAGCTCAGATGTGTGAGGTCACAAACTGTGGAGTTCTGGAACTCCAACACTTCTGCCCCTCCCCACTATCTTGTGGCTGTTCCCTCAGCATCTCCTTCCCTCACCTGTCATCTTCCATCTTTCTCTTAGCCCTGGCCCCAGTCATGAGCGTGGAGCAGGGGCTGCGTGAATCAGAGAAAGTGACCCTCATTTGCAGACTGCTGCGCCAGTCCCCTCCAGGGGAGTTCAGGCAGGTTGTCCAAGATCTCTGTGATCTGCTCCAAGATGATGAGCTGGTGAAGCAGGAGGCTGCCCACACTGGGGCCCATCACAACAAAAACAACTTCACCCCTGTCCTTGTAAATGGGAACTCTGTGCTACTGACCCAGTACAATGACTTAGGAGGAAACCGCTTCTTTTACCCTCAAGACAAATTCTCCTTTGAGTTTGACCATTTGAGTGGGGTAACCAGCAAAACCCATTTGCATAGAGTAATGCTAGATGAGGGAGAGCTGTGGAGAGGAGCCCTGCACAAGGGCTTGAATGCCTATGTGAACTGCCACTTTCCTGCAGGGAACTGCTGTGTGTTCAAAAAAAGCCTGGGGAAAAGGCAGATGTTAGTGGCCTGCATTGAGGCTCATCTGTACCAACCCTCAAAACACTGGAACAGCCTTTGGAAGTCTGACTGGACTTTTGCTCTGACTCCAGTTATGACCCGAGTTACAGGGATGTTTCTTCTACAGTTGCACTACTTCAGAGATGCTAACCTCCATGTAACTGTCAACAAGTCTGTAAGCGAGTCTCTGCATGTGATAGACCGAAATCAGTTTGTCACAGATTTCGTGAAGTTCGTGAAAGCCGAAGACAACAAGATTCATACTGCCATTATGGAAAACATCCAGGTCTTGTCAGAGCATACATGGAGGAAAAATCTGCGAAGGAGACTCCCTATTACTCGTACTTTCATGAACTGGAATGAACTGTTGAACAATCAGCATCCGAAGACCAGTGTTTCCAGAAAAGAAGTACCTCCATGACTACTGAATTGCACTATATGATCCAGAGGCTTAAATAAATAAATAAATAAATAACTGAAGAACGAAACAGGAATGCTTTCTAGTTGATTTATTTCTAAATTGCTCAGGAGAGTGCAGAAGCTGTGATCAGTCAATCAACACTTTGAAATTAATTCACATCAATAGAGACAGAAAGTTATTTGCTGTTTTTTATTGTTTTTTTTCCATTCATGTACTTTTTAACTGCTATTAGAGGTACTAGTAATGCTCATTGTCAAAGGCAGTATACCACTACAGTTGAGTCAGTAAGTAAAATCTTACTTTCCGTCATAATTTTCCTCAATATTAAATGTATTTGCTTATTCATATTACATGGAGAATTTGTAATAAGGAAATTAGTAAGATTGGTAAAGACATGGAGGTGTTATTACTATATTTTTTTAGTGCTACAAAAACCCAAGAAATTTGGTCTTCAAACTTTACTTGTGCATAACTGTATGCACAAGAAACATGTGAACAGAGGCAGATCAGTACATAGAACAAGTAAATTTTTTATAGTCATTGTGTATGATAATAGAACACTGAGTATCTCCTATCACTCATTATAGAATAAAGAATACCACTTCACCCAATTTCCACTTAGTTTTGAAGTGTTTATGACAAATGACAAAGGAATGTATGTAACTCACTCAATTTTTTTTCAGTGTGAAACAATAAAATACATCCACATATTGCTACCTATGGTGATACTCAAACAACCCGTTATACCTATTCTTTAAATCTGCTATAACAGTATAAAATAAAATATTCTACCTACAAAAGTTGCAACTATAAGAAAGTTAAACAAAAACAGAGAGAGGACAGTGATGCCAGAGTGTGGCGTAAGAAGAACAGAATGGAAAATGAAGAACAGGACCAGAAAGTACATGGAGTACTTGTGGCTAACTAGCTCTGATAGCAAAAGAGACCACAACAGATTATTACCAGATAATTTCAAATTTAACAGCAAAGCCTAGTTTACTGGGCATTTGTTACACCAGATAGTTTGATTAGATTTTTGGTATAGATAGAATGAGATTCACAAGTAAATATTATAGTAATATCTTGTCTTATTTTCACACATTCATGTTGATACTTTGCTAACATGTTCATTACAATAAATTAAATGCCTACCATTTGCTGTTTTCTGTAAACACACCTTTTAATTACTTTTATTAGAAACTTCAATTTGAAACAGTAAACACTAAAATTTCTAAAAATATTGAGTGTTTAGGCAATATTCTTACAAATGTTGTTTCAAATGTGAGCATAAGATTTTGCTTTTGTTCGTAACTTCTAGTGGAAATTATGCTGTCAGATGGGTTGAGCATGCCCTGTAATCACTTGATTTAGAAGGTTCCTTATTGTATACATGAGGATATAATAATTAATTACCCAGAGAATCCATAGCAAAAATGTGTCCAATCTAAAAAGCATTATTCGACATCACTCTATGTTATGGATGATAAAGTCATATGCTCAATTTTTGTTTATAAATATACACATTTATAAAGCCTTATTGCAGAAGAGGAGGTCATATTGTTGGCAATATTTGAATGTAGCTGAAATAAATGAAATATTTATATATGAATTTCTTCCGATTTGCCTTGATTGGAGTACATTTTTTGTCTGATTGTTCATCTTAATGCTCACTCAGCACAAAGATTTTGGGGAGTTTTGTGCTAATTCATGTGCAAAAAAGCATTTGTCATGCAGTTTCCTTCCAGCAAACAGAAAGCAGACTGCTGCCCTTGTAACAGTGTCCCTTGACAGTGCGTGTTACAGATGTCCATTTGTTAGGGAACCTGCTCCATGTACACGAAGAGGGAAAAGGATGGAGCACGGAGACCATTCTCTGTGTTCCTTTGGTTCTTAACAGAATGCTACATTACCTATGGGTCATTCTCTTTTCACCCCACAGCTGCTACTGAGATCCATCTAACAACAGTCCAACTCTTTTAATGCTCATGTTGTTGTTGGAGACTATTCCTTGAACAAACAGCTGTCTTTACATGTTATATATTTAAATATGTGATTATTTCTTTATTGAAACGTAGAGTAACTTTATTTAACATGTTTTATGACCCAGGGCTGCTTTAGTGAAGATGGCCTGTTTTGTGCGCATTTCATGTATGCAGTACAGTACAGATGAATTTTTTATATCAGAAAACAGAAACAGAGACATATCACTAGAAATTCTGGATTGTGAAGAAAAATATTTTATTTAAACACATCTTCTGATGCAAAACGAAGATTTTGCACCTGTACTCAGCTTGCTTTAGGAGGTTCCTTATCCATATACATCAGGATATAATAATCGATTACCAAGAGAAAACAATAACAAAAGGATGTCTAATATAAAAAGCATCATTCTAAATAACTCTATATTAGTGATGATAAACTCATATGATCAATTTTTATTTATAAGAATTTTTTAAAATGTTGAAATATTTTAAAATGTTGAATAATATTTTTTAAATGTGATCATGAAGCGACAGTAAGGAACCATGGAAATGACTGAATAGTTAAATGACATTCTGAATAGATACTCAGTTTCAAGATCTATTCCATATCAATCCTTGAATAAATACAAATATATTAATTTTGCAATAAGCGCTTCTGTTTTGTATAATTAAATTCGCTCATTTGGAATGCACATTCCACATGGTACAAGTATAGCAAGAAGTACAAGAATAAAAACACTTGATATTGTAGAACTGAGTTGTTTTCCCATCTTCCCTATCAATCTACCTTTTATTTTTATTCCATTTTGTTTCCAACTTGAAGGAATCTGTGACTTCAAAATCTGCAAGAAAAGGTACTCACAGGGTTGGACTTTGAGCAGAGTAGAGGTTCTGATGTGGCTGAAAGTCCTTATCCCATGCAAGCATATGAAATGAATCCAGAAAAGAGAAATACCAGGCATGTCCAACCCACCGCCCACAGGCTGTGTGCAACCAGCACAACTGAAAAGGCACCCCACCCCCTGCCTTGCACTATAAAAGTGGCTGCTCTTCTCCATGGAGTGTCCCTGGGCACGCACCCATCCCTCAGTAATAGCCAAACTGTGTGTGCGATATTAACTCCTGACAGAAACCAAGGCATGGGGAGGGCAATGCTGTGCAATGCTGACTCAAGTGATGGCAAATAATTCTAAGCATTTTGATACGTTGGCTAATCATAGTGCTGTGAGCAGAGAATACTCAACTGTGCTTCCACTTTTGATAAAGGAATTTGAAAATGGGTTTCAAGATTAAAAAAAAATCATTGATTTATGGTTGCAACACCATATTCAGCAGATATAAATACATTACCTGCAAATTTTCGAATGCAACATACAGAGTTGCAATCAGATATTCAACTCAGAAACCTGACCATGTCCCTTTACCAGACTTTTATAGAATTATAGAATCATAGAATCATAGAATGTTTTGGTTTGGAAGGAACCTTTAAGATACCTAGTTCCAACCCCTCTGCTGCAGGCTGGGACACCTCCCACTAGACCTGGTTGCTCCATCCAACCTGGCACCTACAAAGATGTTTAAAAGCACTGGTAACAGAACTGATACCTGAGGAATGCCTCTCGTCATTGGTCTCCATTTGGACATTGAGACATTGACCGCAACCCTCTGAGTGCAAGCATCCAGCCAATTCCTTATCCAGAGAGTGGTCTATCCATCAAATCCATTTTTCTCTGATTTGACAACCAGGACGTCGTGCGGGACAGTGTCAAACTGCCAAAGTAGATGACATCTGTTTCTCTTCCTTCATCCACTAATGCTGTAACTCCATCATAGAAGGACATCAGTTTTGTCAGGCATGATTTGCCCTTGGTGAAGCCAAGTTGGTTACCACCATTAACATCGTCTTTATTTTCTATGTGTCTTAGTAGGGCCTTCAGGGGGATCTGCTCCATGATCTTGCCAGGCACAGAGGTGATACTGACTGGTCTGTAGTTCTCTGGATTTTTTTCTTTTCCTCTCTTGAAAATGGGGATTATGAAGTTCCAGTAGGAACTTCATCAGACTGCCATGACCTTTCAAATATGATGGATAACGGCTTGGCAACCTGATTCACCAGTTCCCTCAGAACCCATCAGATCCCATGGACTTGTGCATCTTCAGGTTCTTTAGATGATCTCACATCCGATCTTCACTTACACAGGCAGATCTTTCTTCTCCCATTTCTTACCTTTGCATTCTGCAGCTTGGGAGGCGTGGCTAAATCCCTTGCCAGTGAAGACTTTCATAATCCCTGTCTTATCAGAGAGCAATATCCATCACTTCACAGTCACTCCTTACTCATGTCATCACTTTTTGGCAGCATACACTGGTGAGCAACTGTTTTTGAGGGTGAAGTACAGAAAGAGTAAAATTTCATCATCTGATGAACACCTTGAGATCTCACTAAGAATTGCAGCCACTTCCATCAACCAGACTGGTGTGTTAGTTTTGCAAAATAATGGTCAAATATTCAAATAGACTTTGTGTGCATGTATGTTTCTTTTTTTTAATGTTCTAAGAAAAATATTAAGAATTTAAATATGATGTTACTTATATATTAGTAATAATGTATATCTTATGAAAGCTGCTCTGAAAGTAATGCCTCTTGTTTTTATAGTGTTTGCCCACAGTGTCAGAGACAGATATTGGTAGCAAGGCAGAAGAGGTTGAACCTTCCTGCCAATATTCCATTACATTTTGTTGCTGTGTGACAGATGGCAGCAGAGGGGCAGTCTGACAAAATGGTGTCTGCCATGAAATTGCCTATGAAGCAAATGTGTGTCACTGAATTTTTCCATGCAGAAAAAATGGCACCCATTGACATTCACTGACACTTGCTGAATGTTTATGGAGACTGAACAGTAGATGTGAGCACAATGAGGCAGTGGGTGGTGCATCTCAGCAGTGGCAACAGCGGGTCACCTCTGCTGTTGTAGATAATTATGAGCACGGTATGCAGGTTCTTGTTCTGCTGGTGAAAATGTATATCTAATCATGTTGACTATGCTGGAAAATAGTGTTTTCTATCTGAGAATTTGCTCTGTCACATAATGTTATTGTGCTCTTTGTATTCTGTTGTAGTTTTCATGGAAATAAATAGGAGGCATTACTTGCAGAGCAACTTATGTGAAGCACAACACATTTCCTATTCACTCAGTGTGACCCAGAAAAGCCAAAAGGTTGGACATCCATGAAAAATACAATACTGACTTTGCCAGTTTTCCCTTCACATTATCATAATAGGAAAGTTGAAATTTGGGGAAAAATACACATTATGAGAAAAAAGCTACAATGTGCAACTCCATTGAACATTTTACTGAACTTCTACATATATGCTTTTGTGACTCAAAGTATGTTTAAGATTCAGTTGCTACTTCTTATGCTTTTGCTCATAATGGATTTCGTTGCTGGGGTTTTTTTGTTGTTGTTGTTTTTTTTTTTTGTTTTTTTTTTTTTTAGCGAATACATTCCAGCTCACGTTGTCTTTATCCCTAAAATTTCCCTTCATTTTTGTCTGCTTCTACAAAAACTATTCACAACCTTATGCTGCCTGTGAATCCTTCATTTTTTATGGGCATCAGTACTTGCTTTGTGCTTTCTGTTATTTTGAAGGTAAGTAAAGCAAAAAATTGAAGTTGTCAGACTAACAGATTTCTTCTGCAGCCAGAAGTATAGCAAATCTGGAATTGGACCAATTTACAAGCATAACTACCTACCACTGAAAATTTGTTTTGTGCCTACAAAAACAGATTGTAATCGAGTATCTTTATGTAATATACTGCTTTCTTTCTCGGCTTATCTTTGTTATTGAGAGGCCATGGTTATTTCTCTCAAAGTAGATAATCACCTGTTCTATCAGTTCAGAACATTTACACAATACAGTGCAATTTTCCTTCAAAATAAAATGTGAATTTTATTTAAACTTCATTCCTCCAGTGAGGTTGGAGTGAGAGCCTCATTGGAATCATGAAGTTGTTACAGATGTACCTGAGCCAAATTGGCTCAAATTTTTTATTTCTGAAAATAATTGAGCATCTACTGTTAATTGTTGCTGCAAAGTAAATTATCGTCTTTATTACACCAGTAACATTAAAATTTCATTTTCAGCTTCCAGCTGCATTAAAAGAACAAAATCAACACTTAATATTACTATTTGAATTGAAGATTTAATGATCGCATTGTAAAGTTTGCTTCATATTTAGCTGGAACTGCATAAGGTGGAAAACCTATCAAAATGAGGACACTTAGCAAGACAATCATTCCATCATTTCATTTGCAAATGGCTGTGCTGAATTAAAAGCAGCATTCTTCCTACTTTCAGAATGGACAGACAAATCTTTAACAGGCACAAAACATTCAGGTAATCTGTTGGCATTGGGACTGCAGAAAACAAAATCAATCAATGCTCTTTGTATGGGTAATTGGAATAAATTCATGTTCTCCCCTTTACAACACCTGAAAACAGCCTAAATCTTTCTTTACTTCATTCACAGAGTGAATATACCAATATTAAAAAAAAAAAACAGCTACTTGTATGTTTTCCAAAATGTAGTCTGTCAAAGTCAAAAGACTTTGAGCAATGCTGCTAAGCTTCTCCCTATCTTGCTGATTTTATATAATTGATATATTAATCCTCCAGTTAGAGTAAGACCAAATTCAACAATTGTTTTTCCCTCTAAAGTGAGAATACTTCAATAAATCTGAAAAAGTGAATTTATCACTTTCCCAGTGCAAGATGCTTTCTAAGTTCGCATATCAGCATGCCATTATTAAACAAACTGTGGATTTTATAGTTCAATTTAATGCAACATTTTGCATTCTTAAGGATGCAGCCTGGTTTCAGAAAAAGTCAGTATTTCAAAAACGAACTATTATTCAAATCACAATATCCTGCAATTTTCCACAGTTAAAAGAAGAATTTGTTGTTGTAAGACTTAGAAATTGCAACCACTGAATGAAAAAGGAACCCAATGAAAATAAAAACAGATCACTCTTTATATCAAGTCATTTATGTAGCAGATTATCTTTGAAAGGAACAGAAACTACAATATATCATGAAATTCATACCCAGAAAAATCTTGGGACTGTGGGATCCTAGTAACAAAAGCTGCTTTGCTTTGTTTTGTTTTAATATTATTGTTTTATAACACATTTGGGAACCATTGTCTTTACATCCATATCTTTTGGCCAAGCCACACGGATCTAGATTACCAGAGATTTCAGGTCAGTGCTCCAGTATTTGTGATTTTCAGTCTTTCT
>JAOWBP010087099.1:0-26500 GCA_028571105.1 Tragopan temminckii
TGCTACCAAAAGGTAAAGGTTTTGTCCCTGCATTCTCTATCACACTTTCTCTCATTTCCCTTGTTTGACTTCAACTCCATTTCATGCACTACCACTTTTGTGGTAATGATCAAAGTTCTAAATTTGCAAATCTAGCTCAATAGGACAAACAATAGGGGGTAGAACTAATAGCATATTCAATTTTTGACTTATATATAATATGGATATAATATATCCATGGGTCTTACATATTCTGGAAGATGCATTTAAAACATTTTACAGTTCTTCATTAAACTGTGAGTGCGCTTTTAGGATAAATCTACTTTTTAAGAGAATTCATCCATGTCCTGGCATGTCACCTTTTTTTTTTTTTTTACTCCTGGAACATTCAAAAACCTTTTGCAAGTTCAGTTTTATTTTTAGGCATGCAGATTGTACCAAATGCCTGTGCCTACAATATGTATTTATATATACATGAATATTCCCCTCCTTGTAAGATCTTCCATCTTTCCCAGTCCTATTGCAGATTACACAGATTTTCCCCAGAGGCACTTGACCTGGCACTTAAATTTGCTGTCATTTGCTAACATTAAATACCAATAGCTGCTGGAAATTTTTAGCAGCATTTTCTTCCCTCCACCATGTGTTTGTAGAGAGAGAGTGATCTTTACTCAAAAACAATTAGAAAAGCAGCTGCTGTTTTATTGGTATTTGAGATGACAGTGTTCCAGTAACTGCTGTGTCTGATGGCCCATCTAGATGTTGTGAAATAATTCAGCAGCTATCTTGAAAGCTACCACTGGAATGAAGGTCAGCTAAAGATCATAGCAGCTTGTTAACTCCCTCCCTCCAGAGCAGAAAAGTTTTGGGGGAAGATGTTTTCCTGGGAGCTCATCCTGGGACATCTGAGCAATAAGCTTGCTTGGATGTACTTAACAAGTTTAATTGTGTATTAGGACATTCTTTGCTGCCCAAAGAAACAGCATGCACAACAGTTGCAAAATCTATTTCATATTGTAAAAGCCAGGTTTTGAACTCAGTTTGCAGAAAGAGCCTTTGTGTCAACAGAAAAGCATATAGTGTGGTATCTAGAGCATTGCAATGATAAGCGTGGAATCCCACATGTCAAACCACAGACACATCCCTTGAAAAAAATATAATTATCAGACAAGGATAAGAGTTATCCCTGGCATCATGAATCCTGCTAGCCAATGCAGTGCAGTTTTCTTGAGGCAAACTGAACTGCATATTCTCTTTTTGATTCTGAAGAATGAGAATGACATTACCTGGTGCTTTTCCTGTAGACTCTGAACAGTTGCCAGGGATTGGCCGTAATCCCTGGAGGATGCCATGGGAAGTTTCTCATGCACCCAGGCCAACTCCTCATCAACATCTCGGAAGAACTGGTATTGAAGTCTGCTTGCCTCCAAACTCCCAC
Organism: Tragopan temminckii; assembly: GCA_028571105.1. Classification (NCBI taxonomy): domain Eukaryota; kingdom Metazoa; phylum Chordata; class Aves; order Galliformes; family Phasianidae; genus Tragopan; species Tragopan temminckii. The sequence continues at coordinate 1,418 of JAOWBP010087099.1, forward strand.
GTCTTTCCTGTAGAGGATCGCGTAGACTTTTGTATCTGCAGATTTTAAAGGAAACACAATGAGAACTGCAAAACAGTACAGATTGAACACAAAAGATTATATTCAGAATAAAGTAGACAGTGAAAGATAAAAAAGATGCAGAGAAGAAAAAGGCTGAGAAAAATAGGCAAAATTTTGCATGAGACAGACCAGGTACTAACACACCTTTGCACCAGCTGATCAACTCTTTCTTCTAGCTCATCAGCAAGGAAATGCTTTTCCTGCTGGAATTCCTGAGCTGTGTTCACAAGCTCTTGCAACCGGTCCCTATGGCTAGCAATATCTTGCTCCAGTTCCTCTTGTTTCTTCAAATGACTGTTCAGAACCACTAGATCATTGCTGATATATGGTGCCTTCAACTCATTTTCCACATCTTCCAGCCATTTTTCTGTATCCTCTATACTCCGCTGAAAATGGAGGGCCTGGTGACAAGCAGGACAAAAAAGCCAATTAAATCTTCAGGATATAAATTACAATATAAAATGGCAGCCCCTTTCCAGAAGAATCGCATACAAATGCAGAGGAACTTCCAAAGGCTCAGTGACTTCTTCCCAAATCTGATGGTGGTCCAAATGAAGAAAATGACTCAGTCAGAGTGAATTCAAAAACAAATATGGAGAACATAAGGAGTTAATCTTATCTGTGTCATGTTACACAGATACCAATGATGGACACAGTACCTTAAAAGGCAGCCATTTAAAGGCAGAGCTTTATTTTATGCCCACAGAGTAGCCCGTGCAAAACTCAGAGTCATGAGAAGTGATATGCCTGAGAAGAGCTAGCTAGAGAATGGAAAGCAGCTGTGGGCATCTTTCTCATGAGATGGTGAAAAGATGCCAGTGAGACAGGTCCAGAGAACTGCAAGATAGAAGGGTACACATTTTCCCTCAGTATCTTCTTCTGGAATCCTGACCTAACTTAGCTGTAGAAAGCAGAAAGGCATGCAGCCCACAAGTCCTTTCCTCTCACTAGGGATCTCTAATTCCATTCAATCACTCCCCACTTTGCAGTTTCTTTGCTCTGGTAGTCTTGAGGTCTGATTGTTTTAAATGGCACATTCATATATAAGACTGCAGCAGGGCATTCATGCTGCCTTTGAAAATAACACAAAAACCCAACCACTGGTGCACCAGTATTACCTTGTAAGCATCCTGCAGCTTGGCCCGTTTATCTTGGCAGCTTGCTAGCAGTTCCTCCCATAGCTCTTCCATTTCTTGTAGCCTGGACTGAATGGCCTCAGGGGCATAGTGTCTCTCACGGAGCATCTTCTCACCTTCCTGCAGCAGAGAGAATGATCAAACTGGTGGACAGATTTTCCTGTCTTTCTGGCCTCTAAGATTATCTGAAATGTTGGAACAACGTTAGAAGACATTTAAGGGCAAAGAAAAATCTTCATTACGCAAAAGCTGGACAGGAAGCCTACTCTGCAACCACAAAGTTTTTTCTGCATTCCATGATCACTGCTTGAGATAGCCCAGCCACCTAGCCCACTCTTTTCCCTTCCTTGCATATAACTATCTCATACAAGCGAACTACTGCATGAGATAATAAAACCTTTTTTTTTAACCGTGTATCATGTAATAAAAGTATATCTGCATTTCTAATTCCTGAGCTGCAGATGCTTAACAGGATGGCAGAAGAAGAAATAGAGTAGGTACAGTAAGATCTCCATCAGATAGAAGATTCAGTACTTATATCCTTAAGCTAGGACCAAGTTTGCTTAAGAAAGCTAAGCTGAGTTACTTTGTATTTTACAATATGGAAGAAGAGACACAGAAAGAGAGACAATACACAAGGACAGCAGATGTCTATTTTCTTATAAAAAGCAATTCCCAAGATCATTCTCATAAAGAAGTAATGAGAGACAGGTCAGTATAGAGAGAGTTGTAGTTACACCCTTTAGTCCCCCGTCATGTTTATGTTGTGTCTAAACAAACTGAGCACTACAATACTAGATGCAGGTGAATCTGAGGAGGAAATCTACCCTTAATGCTTTAATGCAAGTTATCTCTTGCAAAATACAGCTAGTAAGTGCTGTGCTGAGAATAAGTTTAATAAGCATGTAACAGTCTGTCTTTCCAAACCAATCATCTGATCACAGCTTCTGCCAAGTATCTGACAAAGCTTGTCAGATTTCCCTCATATCTCTCCTACTAGCATTTCTCTGTAATGTCAATACTTGAAAATTCATCTTGGTTCTTTTTGTTGGATAAAACTCATCTGAATTATTGAAGTTGTGCATCCAATTACCTAGGTTCCATTTTTGAAAGAAACAGATATATTTCTAAAGTGTGATTCACGCCAGAGAGAAGTGTCAGAAGTCAGTGGAATGAATCATTGATAGCACCCATCTCCTTCCACTGCATCACAGTGAATACAGATAACAAGCTAACACTAAGCACTAACAGATAAGTTGAAAGAACCCTGTAGGCACAGAAAGTTCTTAGACCAAAAGAGCAAGCTTTCCAGCCCCCTCACAGGTAGAGTGAACGATGTCATTGAGGGGACAGTGATTTTCCCTTGCTTGTTTGAGGCCTGTGTAAGTCAGTTTGTTAATAGTTTTTCATGCTAGTTGCCCAGTGTTGTCAGCAACCCAGCTTCTCTCACAGATTTGATGGAGTCCAGGCGATTTCTATTAGCCATGATCTCTGCTTGGAAAGTTTGATGTTTCTGCAGCTTGGTCTGCAGATTGCTTGGATCCCTCCAGCTATCATCCTGAGCAATACTGTTCTTCTCATTGATCCAGGCAGCCACCTTTGGGGAGGAAAGAACAGAAGTGGACAAGAACTTCAGTGTTTCTTCAGCTGTAATCTGTCACGCTGTTCTCTTGCATGTATAAAACATTGGACTAGTAAGAGGAGACATAAATGAGCTGTCCTTTTGAGATTCTGCTTTCCTAATCTCCTCATGCCTTGATGAGGTCACCCCCACACCTCTCTACCAGCACTGTCATCTGGAAAGATGTCTGCATCCATGGAATTGTTCTTTTGCAGTAAGAAAGTGTGTGCATGTGCACGTGTGCATGTGAAAGAAAGGGCAGTTACCTTCCTATTTCTAGCCTTACTATATCTCACAAGAAGAGGACTACTTTGTCTCTTCCCATGAATTATGATTTGGTGGCACATTTCTTTTTAATGCACCTACTTCTTACTGATTTTTGTGGCCCAAATGAAGGGAATTTGTTACTTAAAAACTGAAAAATATCATTTAACATCTATCCTCATATTTTCCAGTATTATCTCATTATAGACTCAGTTCTTTGGCTTTTCTCTCATTAAATCCCTTTCAGGGTTCCAGACCTATGCAGCACAGCATGTTTTAAGAACAAGAATGCAGTGAATGCTGTGTAACTGTACCTCATAGGAATTCTTCAACAACTTCTGCAGAAGCCTTGATTCCTCTAGTAGATGTCTGCGAGCAGCAGCATTCTCCAGTAATTTTTCCTTTCTGAAAGAAAGACAGATGCACGAGGAATAAAACACAGAGTGAATTAGATATGTAAAGAGTTTTTAGTTTTCATATCTAAAAAACATATGATCTAACCCTTGATCTCTAGGAGAAAACTGTACATAATATGCAGCCTTCCATGATTCTGATTGTCAGAGAAGACACTTGGGATACTGTGGGAAGAACTACTAGCAGATATGTTTAAAACATGCACAAATTCTGTGTCTGTGATGCCTGCATCTAGGAATCGCCATTAGTGAGTTTCTGAGGACAACTGAACATTATGGAAAGCCTGTGGGTAAAATGATATTTGTCACTAATAACACGTAACAGGCCAAAACTACATTGTCCTTTCATCTTTCTTCCAAATATGGTCATGCATCACTTTGTTCATGTTGATTCAGGCATGAAATATTTTGATTGTATAAATAAATTTGTACATTCACTTTCATCATAAGCAATTTCTGATCTCTTTTAGTAGATTTGACATACATCTTTTCATCTACCATAGCACTAAATATAATCATTTCTAATGTTAGTTAAGATGGACAATATAAAACATGCTAGGAAAAATAAAATAATTCACATTAGAAAGAACCGTAAAATGCCCTAATGAATAATTTGAGCAGAGCTTTAAGATCTCCCCATTAGATCAGAGAAAAAGCAATTGTGTACCAAATGCCTTTTCTTAATGGCATCTAATGACAGTATTATTTAATGGCACAGCAGAACTCTGTGCATTGTTTGTAACACTGTCCCTAGGGCCGTACCAGGGTATAGAATTACAGGAAAACTGCCTGTTTCTGAATTTCACCTCTCCCCTTAATTGCAGTTTTGACAACCTTCTGATTAACTAGACTCAAGCAAGTTTTGCAAGACCACAGATAGCAGTACAAAGTCAAGTAAATGCAAATGAGTTTACGGTTCTCTTAAAACATTTAAAGATTTTAGAGTTATGGAGGCAGAGTTTCAATGCAAGAGAGATGGGTAGCAAACAGTGAAGTTTCGACTTCACCTCCTCAGAACAGCCTGGTATCTGTTGGCGATGTTGTCCGAATCATAATGTTTGTTCTGAATTAGCTGCTGGGCAAATGAAGCCATCTCATCAATTTTCTCCATCTGAGCTTCCAGGGATTTTTCAAATTGCATGTGTTTCCGCTGCAGGCTCTCCACACTAGACACTGAGTCCTGGATGAAATTCAACAAAGGGAAGCTGATTTCAATCAGACTCATTCCATCTACCACACTGATAATCCAGAACCTAAATGGCATTTACCCCACATTTCCAAGCTGTCAAGAAAAGTTATTGGCCTTTGAAATTTATTGGCATTGAATCTGAGAATTGGGGTCTAAATTACTGTTTTATACATGGCCAGAGACCATTGGTTCAGGGTCAAAACTGAACAAACTCCTGATGCTTAGCTGCTTCTGCTGGTTGCTGTGCTACAAAGAGCATCTCACACTTCTCAGGAGAAAAAGCTGATCTCCTCGTATTCATAAATCAATCTTGTGACAGATCCTATTTTGGAAGCAAATATGGGATGCTGAGAGAGAGATCAGTTAAATGAACAAATATGCCACAGAAAGAGATTGAAATTAGAGTCTCAATTTCAATCCATGGGATTTGGAAGTGTTCTGATCCAGATTTGAATCTGAGGACTGGGCCTGCCCTTACAGTTCATCTGGGGAGAAACACAGAACCTGACTTCATGTAACATTTGTGAGTCCAAAGCTTAAAGACTTAGAACTCTCTTTTCAGCACCTGTCTGCACTTTTAATTTTAGAATCAGCAGTACCAAAATGTTACTTCAATAAACTCTGCTTTCTCACTTTTCTGGAGGACTTTATAAAGCTCCTGGAGAAACTTGTCTTCTCAAAAGTTCACACCAAATGGGCCAGAAAAACATCTAAAGTACCGGGTGTTTATGAGTCACTGGAAAAGTACGTACTCACATGGTGTTCTCTGTGCATTGCTGAGCTAAATATGGCTGGAAAATAGATTCTTGTAAGTCTTTTATACTTCAGTGAAGGGACTGTTAAGTACATATCTCCAGAATTAAAATCACATAGCCAGACGTGAACCACTAGTACTAGATGTTTTTCATATGATTTGTACCAATTATGTCTACACTGAACTCTGAGATGTAATTGTTGTTCCTGTAGAGACAGCTAATTTAATGCCTATGCAAGGTACAAAAGGTAAACTAAGTATCAGAGTTTATATCCAGCATCCTGCATGACATTTGTAACCCATGTATTAGTCTGCAGTTTCAGTTATTGCAGTGTTACTGATACCTGAAGTAGCTAAAGTAGAGCTACACTGTTTATATCAGAAATGACCACAGTGACAACCTGCACATTGCTAGTAAATTTGTTTGAGTCAGGTAAGACCAGGTAAAGAAATACAGTCTTTTTTTCCTGCTGTAATAAGAGTAGTTGGACTGTTTCATTACTCTAGGGGCTGAGAAACCCATCTCATTTAAAGTATTGAGGAAGGAAACATGACCCTAAGTCATCAATAAGGCAAAACAGTAGCTTCGAAAGGAGAAAGATGGAGAAAGAAAGAAGGAGCATATCATCATACTTCACATCTCCTTGTTCTCCGAACAAATACTGAGAAAATTATCATTTCTTGAAGCACCTACCCCTAAGTCTTCATTGGCTAGGAAAGCCTCTTTGCTGCTAAGCCAGCTCTCAGTTTGTTCCACATAGCCATAGAATTTCTGCACAGGGAGAAGAAACAATCATAAACATGGTGTAAAATAGACGCACTCCTGACTTTGGCAGAATAAACTGAAAAAAACCTAAATTGCTCAGGCTTTTGCAAAATCTAACCACAAGAGCATTGGATGACAATAAGAATTGGATGCTGCCAAAACCATGCACGTAACAATTATTATTGTAGCTCTCTCTTTAGTAAGATGACTGTTTCTTTTCGTCTAAGACATTGCATACAATACAAGTACTTGCAGCATGTTTGCTAATGATGTATAGAGGGTGTTATGTAAAGCAACTGGCCTGAAATAAGTATAATGTAATCCATAAGAAGCGTGAAAGCAGTCCTTACCATATGGTTTAAGTTCTTATATACGTGAAGCTTTTTAGATGGATCTAGTAGGACAAGCTGTTATTTAAGGCGCTTGACATTCCACACTGTAAAATCTCTTTCAGCTATTTCTGACTTTGGGCAGAAATTTTGTAAAGTGAGATGATGGTTACAAGGCCATGTTTCTGGAAAACTGTAGCCAAAACAATTCTTACATTAGGAAAAAAAAGCCAGAGGGAAAAAACTAGATTTTGTCCATGCTAAATTTTTCTTCCATTATCTTTTTCTATGCTAAATTTTTCTTCCGTTTTCTTTTTCCAATTGTTTAAAAATATGCCTCTGTCCATACTGTTTTTCTTGGGGGAGAGAGTTTAGAATTTAGTAGGACTTTCTATTTCAAGTATGTTGCTTTTGCCAACTACATGAATGTTTGAATTTTGTCAACTTTCATGGCCTCTGAAAAGCAGATGGTCGTACATTTAAGAAAAATGTATTTAATTTGTAAAGACAGAATTTAAAGATACAGTAAAAGCCCTGCTATTATTGAATGTGCTCTGCCCTCAATCGTCTTTCAGAAACCAGTGTTAAACACTAGATATTATTACATCATCCTCAGCTAATGGTAACCCCTGTTATAAATACACTGCTTATACTGAGAAAAGCTGTGTGTGCATTTCATTTTGAATGTCTTTTTACTTACCTGTAAATCTTGTGCTTGAAACAATTTTATATATTGCTCCTGCCATGCTTGGATCAATTCAGACCAGGCTTTCTGTAGTCTGGAGAGAGACTGATGAATCTCAGGGGTTGCATAGTGACCAGAATTGGCAAGTTGTTGACCATAGTTAATGAGAGAGTTGAATCTTTCCACTCGTGCTTCAATCTCCTCCTAAAATATATTACTAAAGTTGATGTCAAGGGTTTATGGTATGCCAACTATTCAGAATACAGGCCTTAAGGGGGAGAATATAGACTGTAACCTTCCAACACTAATATTTGTGTGGAAAATCATTCGTCTTTGAGCTATGTTGCTGAAAAAGCACAGAATTGCCTAGGAGAAAATAAATGAGGACAATAAATGACCTTATTGCTCTAGGAATAACTGGTCTCCTACAAATCAAATTGGAATTCAATTAGAAACAGATTGGAAAATGCTCAGATATAAATGAACGTAGTTTTGAACACCCATAGTACTGTATCCCCCACTGAGTTTTTCCTATATGAAGGTGGTTCTTGTGAGACAAACAGCACCTAGATGTTTTTCCTCTCCTGCCAAGTAAGTTGGCATCAGATTATTACATTAAAAACACTGTTCTACTTTATTCCATGGTGTTAAGATGAAATATTTAACTTTTTATCCTGGTCTGAGGAATGAATTATGCCTTTATACTGAATCCTCAACGGTATCAAATTAAAAGCAAGAGTGAGCTCTGCAAATTGAGTGTGGAATTCCTAATATAAGCCATTTGAAAATAAAAATAACCATATACTGAAATAATACTGTGCAATAACTTGCAAGCCACCTTAAAAATGATGTCATGGACTACTAAATGTCTGAAATTACAGCTGCTCTTCTTAGAGATTCTTTTTTTTTAGAGGGGTGATGGTGCCTAGAGTTTGACGAAACAGCTGTAAGATACAATTCTATTTTTCTATTCAGATTACTGCTTTGCAGTCAACTATAGTCTCCCCTAAGGACTATAGTTTGAGCCACTAACTCAATTAAAAAAAAAAAAGAAAAATCCATTTTCTATTGTGACTTATAATTTAGTTTAGTCAACCCAGTGCAAAAGGAAGCATTCCCTGGATTCCACCTTTTCTGTGTGACTATCTCATTAGAATCCTTGGGTTCCTTTATCAGCAAGATCAAGATCTAGATCTAGATCTTGTTACTATCTAAATTCAAAATACACCATAACAGTGTGTTGAGTTTTTTTATGTTGTTTTCTATTGTTTCTATTATTAATGGCAAAAAAAGAAAAAAAAAAAGAAAGCTGAATATTTGACTTGAGAGAGGACTGTTAACAGACAGAAGACTAAAAGAAGAGGGGGCATCAGGTATTTGACACTAAATTCAGGTCTGGAAAATGAATCAGAATCTAAAATTATTCATGCTAGTAATGGGAAGTGCAAAGCACAGGATTTTCATTGTTATTATTAGTCATGATTCTGATAATATGCTTTTTAGAAAAGGAAATATAACTACAAAGAAGAGGTAATACAGGAACTGAAAGATAGCTACTACATGTGGGAAAAATTAAAATATCAATGTTTCTCTTTAAGGTTAATAATAGCACTCCTTTTAGAAAAGCATGAAAAATATGAACCAAGTCAGCCATCAAAAGATCATGTGGTAATTTGTACTGAGATATGAAGTGTTCCATTACAATGCGATGGCATTTTACTGCCCTGTATGAGACAAACTGCTGGTTTTATTTTCTTCTCAGGAAAATGGAGTTTGCATTACAAAATCTAGCTCAAAGCTAGGCTGACATTAACTTCTTGGGAATCTGAGTAAGAGATCAGAGCTGAGCATGTTTTGAGACGGAATCAGCTTTTCACCTGCAGAGTTGGATAGCAGAAGATGTGAGCAGTAATGTGGCTTCCTGGGAAATGAGCTCCTAAATAGCAGTGGGATAGAGTTCTATCAGGTCTTAGGTGATCTCTGTCACTAACCTGTTACTGGAAACAAACCTCTCACCATGTTACTGTCAATTCATGCAGCAGAAATTTTGCTGTGTCTGCAGCATTTAATTCCCACAGGACTGATTGACAATACCATAGAATGGCTTAGGTTGGAACGAACCTGAAAGTTCGTCAAGTTTCAACCCTACTGCCATGGGCAGAGCTGCCACCCCCTAGATGAGTATATTCAATTGGAAGCAATAATGATACTTGCCTTTCTCTGCTGATGCTCCTCAATCATGCTTTCCGCTTCATTTAGGCTTTTAGGAAGCCCCCCTGCTTCCATTAAGCCTCTGATGTTTTGAATCCAATCCATAATTTCCTTCATCTCAAAGTTAAACTTCTGCAACTGATATGAGGCTGCCAGCTTTTCCTTCCTGCAACAAAATGTACAGTTTAGCATTATCCAACACAGAGTTGTCTAGTTCCCATTTCCTCCCTATTTGCAGAGGAAGGTATCCTATGAGAAGGCAACTGAAGTGAATTCAAGCCTCCTAGCTTTCCCTTGCTGATCATAACCATTTTCACATTAAACCGAAATTATAAAGATGCACGCTGCCTTAGAGACAACAGGCTTGCTTTCTTTTTTATGACAGTTCATTAGAATAAGAAAGGTAAAGATCCCTACAATTGTTGTTTCCAGAAACAATTCCTGCTCAGGCCTAAGTCTTTCTTGTTTTTGAAAATATTCAAGAAAAGAAATATTCTAGAAACATCAAAAAATAAGTATTTCACAAAATGTTCGTGACAAATTTTATCTGGTAGCCTGGAGGCATTTTAAGCTAGGAAGTCATTGGACTAACTTTCCTGAAGTCAAATCTGTGGAACTTTTGTTGCCCTAAGTCACTCTTGTTCCAAATGGAGATGTCCTAGATACTTGTATAAGCTTTGAATGGACCTTCAAAAACTTTTGGAAATCCTCTAACAAGTAGATTTGCTACCCCAGGGAACAACTTTGCTCTCGATGAGAGATAGTCAGACCACAAGAAGCCTTTACCTTTGTTTGGCCTGTCCCTGGAGTCGTAGCCAGTTGTTTTTCATCTCCTGTTGCTTCATAGTCAGCTTGTCATTTATGGATGGATTCCTTGTGGAAAGGCGGAAAGATTCCAATTCCAATGGCTGGAAAAAGATTTATAGTGGGGTGAATTTATGCCAAAAAAAGCTTATGTTCATTCCTGAATTTGCCTTTCAGAACTAGTTCATTTTAAGATTCTAGTTTTCAAAAGTGGATACTAGATTATAATATTAAAACATATATGTTATTATATGCACAAAAATACATATGGATATCTGAGCAATCATCTAAGTGGAGAAAGATACATTTGTTTTGTTTCACAAAATGCTAATTTACAATTAAGAAAGCAATTTTGCAGAATGGGGACAAACAGAGAAGAAAATGAAGGGGTAGTCATAACCTCTATTATCCTAATCTGACTGTGATAGGTAACAGGAGCCATGGAGGTATGACAGTTAACAGAAGCAACCAGATTTGCCATTTAGCAGAGGACTCAAAAGTCCTTTGTATATTGTTCAGCAAATAGCAGCATCAAAACACTACTTTCAGTGTGGGCTTTTGGTTGATACTGTTTTCATTAACAGCCTGAACAGTCACAAACACTCACTAACCCAAATTTATATTTGTTATCTTTCTTCTACAACTACATCAACTTGATAAAAATGAAGAACTTTAATTAAGCAGAAAGGAGAACATGCCAGACTGGTTTTAGTCCGCAAGAAAAATACAGATACTATGCTGTGTACACAGTATTTGTGGGAGCATTAAAAACCTTGCTCATCTTTCTGAGTTTCCATGCAGTATTCCCCTACAACAGCCTTGCTTGCGTTATCTGTGCAATGCTGATTAGTAATCACCCACATTTCAGATGAGAATTACTGAGAAAGTCACAGCCTGTTAAGGTATCACATATATTGTCACAATTTGCATACTATTGTGAAGGAAAGATTTAGAGGAAGTTTGCAAAAATATGTTCCATATGAAACTATTTCAGCCAACAGTGCAAATGGTGAGGCACTGATATGGGATTTCTTCTACTGCTGCTCATCAGAAAACATATATACATATTTTTAATATATGGTTACATAGGAACTCAAAACTGTAATTAATGCTCAGATTAGTCCTAAGCCATGCAAACTGGGCAATTTACAACAGCAAGAGCTGATCAGGGAATTATGACCTAAGATTCTGGGGTTTGACAGCTATATCAGAAAACTATGTGAACTGTGATTGTGTGTTTTATTTCTGAACTGCACTGCAGTACAACTCATGGATCTGAAGAGACATGTCAGAGCTTGCACCAAATTTCCAAAAAGTAAGAATCTTTATAGTATCCTTTGTACTTTTTCACTTCTTACCTCTATTTTGGACTTAATAACATTGATTTCTCTCTCCATCTCTTCATGTCTTCTAATAAGGTTTTCCACACTTTCGACATCTTTCCCATAATCCAGTGCTTGTATCAGGACACTCTGAAGGAGTACAGGAAGTGTAAACGGTGATGACACAAAGAAGAAGGGGTAATATTTTATTTCTATCAAATTGCTTCCTTATTCCCTTCTTTTTATTGCCATTGGAATGCTTTTATTGTCTTTTTAAGTATCTACAGACCTCTTTATGTCTGCACTCTCAACAAAAATGGAACAAGAACTTTGAATATTCACAGATCTACATAAGATCTGGGCATTCACATGTTAAACAGAAAGGCAGGAATGCTTTCTTACACTTCTCAACCTTTAATCTCTCTCTCTCTTTTTTCTTTTTTTTTTTTTTACCCCACATAGCTCAGAATAGCCAAATATTTCCCATTCAGCTGTGCTGCAGAAGTTTGCAAGAGCTGTGTTTCACAAAAACATGGAAAAAAAGTTAATCTTCAGAACTCTATCACAAGTGAAATCACAGACAACAAAGGAATACATTCATAAAAGTTGTTACAAAAATTTCAAATTACAAAAATTTCAAACCAATGGTCTTGTAACCTGAAGTAGTCCCGTCATGTATATGACTACTGGCTTACAGTTCAATAAGCAGCATTGTTATATCCATGAGGTCATTAGTTCTTATGTAAGTATTCTTCTATTAATCTCAAAATTATAATCCAGAATAGGAATTTGTACCTTCATATGAAGAAAAAAATAAATGAGATTTTTATAGAACTTATCAATGTTGCATATTTGTCTACACTGCACAGCAGGGAGAGAGATAAGCAAGTTATTGCTAAACAAACTAGCTTTGAATTTCAAACACTGGAAGTTGCTACATTCAAACTAAGTGGATAATTAATTCAGGTCAAGTTCTATGGTAGTTCATCTGACTTACTTCTGGTATTCAAAATTTACTTTGAAATTTACCTTTTTAGCCTAGAGTGACTTAAGGACTGGTAATCAGCAACGTGTTTAACATCTTCTTGCAGACTTGATACATAGACAACTGTCAAGGGCTACTGCTAGATAGTATATCTTCAGTAATACAGATACCTGAGTTTATCATTCAGAAAACAGAACATTTTCGCATGTCAATTAATCCAAATCTGGGAACTCACCTTCTCAGTAATTCTCTCTGTGATGTCATCAATTTCTCTTATCAAGGCATGAATCTCCAGGGCTCCTTCTAATTTCCTCCTGTACGCATTCAGGTTACCATGGAAACTATTCCACCTTTTATTGAAAAATAATATTTTAGGAGTGTATTTCAGAGGTGAAAACTTCCACAACTAGTTTCATAATCTCAGTTCTAAGGAAGAAAGTCTAGATTTCTGAGCTACATTGTGTACTGATCCCCAATTCCTCACAATAGCAGATGAAGCATGAAACATCAGCCTGATGAAACTATCTGGCTATATTCATTCCAAATTTTTCAGGATGGCATAGAAAGTAAAAGCTACAAAGTCCTGATACACTTTCCTTAAATTACCTTAACTAGTGGACTGTGAAGTAGCAGAAAGAATATGCACTTCACCAGGGCAGATAGAAGTGTCTTAGCTTCATGAACATAGTCTGTAAAATGCAGTGAAAAAGCCTGTTTGCCTCCAAGGACAGACACGACTTCGGCCCTGCAGGACAAGAAATCCTCTTGGCTAACTGCTCCGAAATCTTGAAAGGCAGCTCTAGTGCATGAGGTCTGCTAGTCATGTTAAAGAAAACATACATTACTCCACTTAGCCCAGCCCACCTAAAATACCTCATCCTACCTTTCTGTTTTCATTTTATGTAGAAGATTTAAAAGCATACTCACTTCTCATTGAGCTGCTTCCGGCGCTGATATATTGTCTTTGTCTCTTCCTTGTTTTGTCTCTCCAGTTTCATGGCCAGGGCATTGATAGCCTTGATGTGAGCATCATCCACTGTTGTCTCCTGTGAAGTGAAGAAAGGAGCTCAGGTGTATGTTCAAAATGCTTGTGACTGAGTTTGACACATGCAAAACAACAATAGCAGTGACAAGCAAGATTTATATCTCACTACCAGAAATTTCAATCAGTTCTATTATCACACTTATTATCAGTTCCAGATGAGCTGACAGTTCGAGCAAGAAAGGACGTTAATGATGATACACTGTGTAATGATGATACACAGATTCAACAGTGATTTAGGACTACATAAAGACTCTTAGAGCTTCTCTTCTAAGCCAGGCATTCCAGCAGGGGCTCATACGTTGAGGAAATATAACTGCAGCTGCTGGTTACATAGGTGGCTGCCATGAAACAGATGAGATGTGGCAGACTGTTTCTCCATCAAACAGATAAAAGACTTGTGGCTCTTAACTTCACATAGGCATCTGTCCAGAAGTTCATTCTGTATCATGGACAACAGCCTCAAAATCTATACAGTCTAAAGAAAGTGAGACAATTCATAAATTGGATAGTAAAATGTGTCATTGCTTTTTCTTTAGAAGAAACATCACTGCATAATGAAAGGTATGCTAAGCCTTTCAATTTTCTTTCCATGTAACATATATACTACAGTAAGGATAATAATTGCACACTGCAAATATATTTTCTGGACTATAATGGATAATTCTTTTGAAGCATGATGGATAGTCAATACAGAATACTGCTCCAGGATTCAACAGCATTCTATATTTTTGCAAGACCAGTAAATCATAGGCTTAAAGGGGAGACATTAATCACTGGAGTAGTAAAAGCACAGTTGCCAGATGCCAGCAATTTTTTAACAGAAGTATTTATTCAATCTGAATTTTATTTATGGTACATTCATACCAAGATGTCTATTTCCATATGTACTTCAGTATTACGAACAGCCACAAAGTAAACAAGATAAACCAGTAGACAGCCACATATTGCTTCTTCAGAAACCTCAATCTCCTCTCCTGGGAGCTAGCAGCGCAATATAACAGAGTCTGAGTAGAAAACTTGGCAACCATCAATGTGCGATAGTTGATCCCTACTCTGCTCTCAGATTTGTCTAGTGGGGAGACCTAGACTAAATGGATGCACACACTGTGCCAAGACCAGCCTGCTTCTGTTTGGATCACCCTGTAAAGCACTGTATATTCAAGCACCGGCTAGGAAGGTATCAGTCTCAGTAGCTTCCTGTAGGAGTCACGTTTAAAGTGGTAAAGAAGCAGCGCCTAGAAACAGGCAGTATTGAAGACCAAGAACCTGTAAGACCAAGGGCATATAAGATCTACCTTAGTCAGTGGAAATATTTCTTTTTTCAGTCTTACACAGTTCCTGTCTCTATCCTTCTTTTTTGCTGGTACAATCTGTAGCAGAACTCTTAGCTCACAGTTCAGCTGGTGTGGACTGAAGGGTGAATGAAGGTCGCTTCACTTCCCTGATTCCATGGTGCTAAAATTCAAGTGTTTTGGCTTTCTGACCAGATCTAAGGTACTGTTGCAGAAAATCTTGCTGGGTTCTGGAAATGGGAGCTCAGAGTTTTCCCCCAGGTGTCATGCACATCTATGCTTTTCTTTTGCATAAAAGAAGATTGTTTTCTTCTGCTAACAGGCAACAGAAAGAGAAGATGGGAACTGGCAATACAGTAACTGGCAAATAGTATAAAAGGTAAACAGCATGAAGAGAATATTATGAGTGCACATTGAAGTAAACCTCTATCATGAAGTTCTAATAGGCCTAATAGTCCAGACTAGCAAGTATGCACAGAGATCTTTCCTGTGTGACATGGAGACCTGTTTGTCCACATCTGTGTAGTTCATAAAGAGAGAAAGAGAGGCTACTACAAATGTATTGTCTTGATAGATGGTCTTACAGCTTTCCCAGAGGGAGCTGAAGATCATTTCAGTAGCTTAGGAGGTGATAATGCTTCCTACTTCCTACTTTCCTGTCTTCTCAGAGTAATGGAATTGTATTTACTATCTTAATGAGCTAAAAAGTTAACTGTTGCTTCCAGCATCATGTGGTACGTGGAAACAGACAAGGAAAACATCTCTTACCCCTGATGTTGCTCCACGGAACTCATTCAGCCTTTTCATGAGCTGCAGACAGTGTTCATAGTCATTTCCCACATCACCTATGTTAATCATGACTTCCTGAGGAAAGAAGCAGCAGATAGGCAAACATTCAGGTGAAGAGTACAAGAATGTAACACATTCCAATGCTTACGGTGCTGCAAAAAGTTCTGTGATTTTTCTCTGTGAATCACTGACCTACAACTTCTGAAGTAATGACTTCTGATCTTTAGATAATGATGAGACTTAGCCCCAATTCCTTTTCCAATCTATTACTGATTATGAAACAGCCTCTGAATGAAGACTTAGTGGATTAATGACTCTTTCTTCAACGAGAAACTTGCAGATTTGACAGACAATGAAACTGAATGCCAGTTGCCACATGCTTGAAGTCCCTTCTATTCTAGAGTACTATTAGGTCAGTTTTGACAGAGACACATGAGAATAATAATCACAACTTCTTTATGTGCACACTTTACATGTGATATATTAGCACTGTTCAACCAAATTTGGCACAGAAACTCTCTAGAAAAGTTTTAGAATCTGTTGGATTATTCCTTCCATGTTGTTTGTAGTGCACACCATGATTCTCTCATGAAGAAAGCCCTAAGAAAATAGCCTGGAGGTTGACACGTACCACACATTTGTTGTGATATAGCAAGTCTCTTGGTTTAAATATTAGAATTAATTTACCTTTTCCCTGATCCAGGCTTCCACCTGGTCAACTTTCTGGAGAAATTCCAGGAAATCCCGACTATCCTCCAGCATCTTTCCACGGGCAGAAACAGCTCTCTTCAACTTCTCCCAGCGCTCCTGAAGCATGCGGACCTGACGGCGGATCTCCCCTGATTTTGGGTGGCCCACTGAAACCAGGGCTTCTCCTTTCTTTGCATCGGGGAGAGGGAATTAGATATGAAGGTTACTACTGACTTCTAATGTCATTACTATGTTATAAGACTTTTCCAGAAGGACTGCTACTTTTCTAACCACCACTGCACAATGACTTATTAATTTCTCAGCTCCCAAGTAATACAGCTCAGTTGTAATGCTCTTACATCTGGAACCTAATCAGGCACACCAGATTTGAATATTCACCTCCCAAGGATGACATTCATGGAGTGAGAGCATAAGAGAGGCATTACAGATGATTATACCCTTCAACTATATGATTTGCCCATGTTTACTGAGTTTGTTCGGCAACTGAGCACAAAATCCTTTTTACTTTTTGCGGAAGTAATCAATTCCGCAGGGGTGATTCACAGGGAGAAGTTGGTGATATCTTTCTCTTTGGACAATAAGGAAAGATGGAAGTCCCCTGGAGAGATAAATTAAGAAATCTCTCTGTTTTAAATTAATGGGATTCCTTTTGCATGGCATAGTAACTGGGTTCTTGTCACACGAGTAGAAAAAATGGTAAAGAGATGGTGAGGAAGCTATCCACCCATCTCATTCCATCTTAGATAACCTGCAATGATAGTGGAAGCTATCCATCCATCTCATTCCATCTTAGATAACCTGCAATGATCTGTAAAAACACTAGCAGAGTGTTAGTGTTACCTTATTAACAGCAGTGATGATTTCTTCATTTGCTAGAATCTCTGCCTCAAAGACCTGATGCTTCTGCAGCAGCTTCATTTTGTCCTGCAGATTGCTGGGATCTTGCATGGAAGGATCCTCTAGCTTCTGCATGCGCTCACTGATCCAGTCTTCTGCCTGTAGCAGCATGAAGTTAGCATGACAACTCAAGTTAGCATGACAACTACATGCCATCCTGGGGTCTCCTCCCAGTACATTGTTCTATGAAGTTTCCTGTCCCTGGGCTCTTCAGTTTCTGAACTATTCTACTTGAAAGGAAATCAAAGCAGGCAGAAATGAAAATATTTTATCTGACAGCAGGAATAATAAAAAAAATTCCTTGAAAGCAAACACTTTGCTGTTACACTTCATAACGTTTGAAATATTCTAATCAGGAACGTCACATTTGGACCACCAGCTGAACCATGAAGACTAATAATGTGTTACACATTTCTCCTAAGAAATTATTTCTTAGGAGGCTTAAACTTATGTAGAAGGAAATGGACAACAGGATAGTGACTTTTCCACGTTTTTTTAATAGCTTGCTAAACTTAATCACTTTGCATTGACACAAATATCTTCTGTCCATCAAAGCACACAACTGAACACTTGACATACACTGTAATTGATTCCGTTGTCCTCAGACCACTTCAGTGACTACAGAGCAGCAAACTGAAGCCAGCCTTATCAGTTTCAAAGCATCTTGGCTGTCCTTGTGGTACTGCACTACATACAAGAGCTGAGAACTGTAAGATTTTCTCAGTTAATTAAAAATTTTAAGTATTATTTCAGCTGCTGAAATTTTACAAACAATAAAAATTGTTTTCACTAGCAGCACACTCTCCTGAAACCATTTCCCTCAAAAGTACAGCTAGAGATTCAAAGAGGAGCCTTTTACCTTATGTCAAGGTTGCCCAGGACAGCAGTCATCTGCTGTTTTCATTTCTGACACCCTCCTCACAAGCTAGGGCCTTCTCCCATTACCCAGCCACATATTAACGCTTTGAGGTCACTTAAACTGACTTCTCATTTGAATGAGAGAGGCTCATCTGTGCAGTTAGGCTGGGAAACTAATGTATTCCCTGCACGCTACCTCTCAAAGGGTGATTTCTCTCCTATTTTCTAATAAAATAGGCAAGGGCTTTATGGCAAACTGAATAAAACTATATAAAAAAACCACAACACATCTGCACTCTTATTGGCTTAATTTATTCTCACTTTACTGAAGACAAGGACAGCGAGCCTAGTGCTATACTCACTGAGGGCACATGAGAACAGTCTTATTTCAGTGGGAGTCATAAAAAAAAACGTGGGCTCTATCAGTTTAGAAATCTGTTTTCAAAATGTATATGATTTTTTATTAACAGAAGTATTTCAAGCATACACAGGGCTGTGCATTCTCTAGATATTTAATATTCTCTCTCATTCCTTTGAAATAAATAAGTAAAAGTTACCTATTCTCTTCTATAGGGGATAAAAGGGAAAGGAAGTTAAGTACCAATAATATGATGAGCAAATTTCACAGTCAGCATTAAAGTTCAGACAGCTATAGAAGTCAAGGCTTTGAACTGTATGATCCTTCCTCTGCAATAACTTACGTAACTACACATATTTCTAAGTAGCCACCCACTCATTTGCCTTCTACGTTAAAAATGATGTGTACAGGATTGATTGCCTTACTGTGGCAATAGGATAGTCTAGAGGTCTGTTTCAGTACCACTTTCTAGGAGTGTGACCTATTCTGTGAGCTGCAAGCATATGAAATCTTCAGTTTGTCATTGCAAGCTTTGCGTAGAAACAAAGTACTATATTCTGGCAGTGGTGCAGACTACAGCAGCTAGCTTTCTAAATGGACCATATGACACTGGACTTTCCGTTCTGTCATTAGTAATCAAAGACTGTGTTGATCTTGTATAGATGTGTTAACTTCTAGAAAGTAAGTAGGAGATTTTTAACCTTAATAGTGATCTCTGCTTCTTGCTAACACACACAAAAAACTGTTTGATCAGTGGAAATTACTTAAAATTAATTATGGAGTAAATTTTCAGGGGGGTGGGATCTGTACTATCACAGAATCACAGAATCGTAGGGGTTAGAAGGAACCCCTGGAGATCATTGAGTCAAACCACCCTGATAAAGCAGGTTCCCAAGAGTAAGTTACACAGGAAAGCATTCAGGCAAGTCCTGAATACCTCTAGAGAAGGCGACTCCCAATAAATAAGAATAAGCAATGACCTCACAGATTGCACAACTAAATTCAAAACTCATCTCTGCAGTTTAACTCTCCTCTGGGGACTGTCCTCATAAATGAACTCATACACACCCAGAACATCGTTAAATTTAAGTTAAGCATTCCATTCAACCAAAGAGGAAGAGAAACACTACTGTAAGAATTTTTTTTAATTCCTTGGTGGCATTCACATTCTGTAGCAGTAGGCAATGACTTTAGATTGACAGATTAAATGAATAGTTACTTTGAGAGCAAAAACTCTCTACAGAACTCCTGGCTGAATCAATGCAGAGAAATTCCTCACTATACAGGGCCATATGCTGTGTTGTGTGTTATTCACGACGATGGAATGAAGGAAGACCCCAGTCCAAGAACTGATTTGACAATTACAGATAGATGGGAAGCAATTAAGAAGCATTCTTAGTGAAGAGGTTAACTATATCTCTAGGAGCACATGACGGTTTCTCCACTAGAGTGGATGTTAGCAGGTATGTCACCTTTTCATCAGAGGTACAGCGTTCTTTTGAAAATGTTAGTGCTGTGCAATGCACTGTCCATTCCATTCCCTTCTAGGTCATAAGGTGGACTGACTGTGATTGGTGAACTGTTTCATGTTGTAGGAAAGGTATGGCTAAAGAATACAGGTTAATATTTGACTGTGTAAATAATTCCTAATAAACTTTATTTTAAAAAGCAGAGTGCACCTCTTGCTCATCAGTGTAGCCAAAGAAGAGGATATTTAAATATTTGATCATTACTGGGGGAGCTCTAAATACATTTTGTTATAAATGGAATTTACTAGCTATTTATTTATTTATTTTAAAATTTGGTTGTTAGAAGTTGGTTGAAGAAGTGTAAGATAGGCCTTTGCTGACAACCCTAATTTGAACTGCATCAGGACAAGTGCTCTTTTTGTGGAATGGGAGGTGACAAATACCTGCAGTTTTTTTTTAAAACATGGAGAATGTTCTAAGGGATGTAGCAACAGAAGGGTTTATTGGGCCAGCGAGAGTATTTGCAAATGTCCCTTCTTGTCTGTGCTGTTGCCCAGGTCGGCACACTGGATGTTAAGACATTTTTCAGTCACACACACTGTGCTATCCTTTGAAAAACCAACCTGTTATATCTTCCCAACCGTTGTGCCAGGAACAGAGCTGCTTGGTTACAGGACTATGGCCAGAACTGGACACAGGCTAACCCAATCTGCAGAGACACGCTTATTGTAGCTGAAGAATTATGCTCACAGAACTGTTTTGAAGGCCTTCCGTAAGCATCCACTGGTAGAGCTTGGTGTCCCTGCCATATTGTTTTCCACACTGTGTTCACTCTGCCTTAAAACACTCTATCCCGCTAAAGGAAGCATAAAGTAGTGGCTGGCGTTACTTTTTGATTCGTTTCATTTTATCAGGACTCCTGATGCATAAAGAAGCTCGAATGGTCACAATACCACAACAATGGTATGTATAGTAAAAGCAATGGTATTGGCTCGCCTACCACATTTGTATAGCAGTACAACAGTTGCCATCTCAGAGTAAATTATCAATTCAGCTAATCTCTGGCAAGAACAAGCACTTTATCCAACAGATGTAAGCAGTTCCACATTCTTCCACTCCCATCCTCGTCTAAATTTCTCTTACCTCTGCCAAGTTCTGATAGAAAAGTGCCAGAAGAAGGGCGGTCTGCAGCTTTTCTCTCCTGCTCTGGGAGAGATTCTTGATCTGCTGTTTCCTCTGAAGAATCGTGTTCAGTTTGTGCTGAATCTGTATCCCATCCAATCCACCATCCTTTTCTAGCTTATTTGCTTGTTCTTGAAGAGACATCATCTGAGAAGGCAACAAATCTAAAGTCACTTCATTGCTTTCAAGTGGTGTTAAAGAAATAAAACTTCAGGCTAATTTCCATACCAATTTTTGCTGGAAGGAGCAAAAAAAAAAATGTTGCGGACAGGTTAACCAGCATTTCCCCCACAATGCCCCCTGCCCAGTACTACAACATATCCACCACTTCCTTATCATTTGTTACTTTAGCACACTGCGATTATTTAGATGAAATAAAGCTGTAGCTACAGGAATCCTTTTCCCACTGATCAGATGGTGCAAGGAGTCATGGAGGAAGCCTGGCACTTATGACTGCCTGGATATTATTGTTTTGTGGAAATCAGGTGTTGGGAGGCAGTTCTCAACCCAACAGTAAGTCTGTCAGGGAGCAGGTACAGGGCTGGGAGCTCATTCCATCTGGAGAAACAGGCACAGGCCCAGGTTTCAGAGCTTAGCCCTAGCATGGGTGAATTACAGCAGCTGGCCATCAGCCAGCCAGATTCCTTTAGGTGTGGGTGAGCAATCCAGCTTCAATTCCACAGATGCAAAGAGACTAGACAATTTAGCACAGACATTATATAATAAACATATATTTAAATAATTAGCAAAACATAAACTCTGACATACTGTGTTTCACATGCTTCAAAAGCTACATTCTTTTTAAGAAAAAAAGGTGAAAACTGGTATCCATAACACAGTATGGTCTGCTTTAAATATTTTTTTTCCTCCTAAGTCCCAGTATTTGATTTTCTAAGCATTTTTTTTATCTACTTCAAGACAATGCAGACAAGACTTGAACATGGATTGTTTAATACTTTTCTCCACTACTCTGTCTGCTATTTCACTAAGCTTCCCCATTTTTCTCTGATTCAAGCATATCAGGCACATCACATCTGTTCAGCAATTTCATCTGTTGCCACATTAAAAAAACAAATTGAATTATTCCAGCTCCTGTATTGGTAGAATATTCCTTATTGTTTACAGTACCTTCTCATCCTGTGATGCCAGTAGCTTCTCAAAAGCCTCATGTTTCCTAATCAGTTGCTCTACTTCATCTACAGAGCTTCCAAGGTCACTGCTTTTCAAATAAACCTACAAAAAACATTTAATATTTCTCTCACTTGATTAAACATCACATAATCCCAATTCATAAATATGAGAAGGGATATTAGCTCTACAGCACACTTGAGAGGAAATAAAAGGAACAGAAGGCAATTCAAACTGGAAATGAAATAGCAGAGCTTTATGGTCTTGAGTAAGAAAGAGATACAATAGTAACTCCTACTGTGTAAAATGACCTGTCTCTGCTTTCTCTAAATCACAAAGCTGGTAAATTCAACAGCCATTCTTGTAATCCAAAACCAGATCAACACTGCCATGTCTGACATGCCTTATAGTTTCTTCTTAGAATACATTCCATAACACAGACTTTATAGCCTCCCTTGGCAATTTATTGCACTGCTTCATTACCATCACCATTAACAAGATTTTCCGAATATATAACCTGAAAATGCATTGCTAATATTTCATCTCATTACATTCTGCCCTCTTCAGCACAGAAAGAAAATAATTTCTTTTACATTTGTTTCAGCTTTGTACATTTTTGTAGGCTCACATAGTCTTAATAGGTATTTCTATCATCTCTAGCTAAAACTACACTGGAGCAGATCAATCACTCCACAGATGCTGTGTCTTCTTGACTTCTAATTATTCTCATTGCTCTCCCCTGGGTTTTCTCCATTTCCACTTATTTTGAAGTGGTGTTCCTACAATTTGATGCAGTACTTGGCTGAGGCTACCAGAGTGAAGGTAGCAGAGAGCTTACTTCTGGTGCCTTTCAAGCTGTAATGCATTTGTGTATGGTGCTTATCTTTTACGCAATACCTTGAACTCAAATTCACCTTGTAAACTGCATTAAGTTTCCAGAATCTTTTTAGAAGAACTACTGTAAGACCAGTTTGTTTCTATCCTGTATTTGTTCAGCTGATTATTTATGAAAAATATCATATGATTCTATGATCCTTTGATAATCTTGTACCTGAAACAAGCATATTAGATCTGCTATTATTTCATGATGCGTTTCCAACTGTCTGGCATTAATTTTATTTACTATCATGTCAGTCTCTGAGGTAGTAAGACTGTAGTCTAAAATAAAAAAATAAATCAGTTTTAAGGAAACTGTTTCACTAGTCACTTTTAATACTGTTACAACATTTCCTAACGAATCCCTGTACAGCCCTAATGCACCGCTGTGATTGTTGACTCCTTCCTGATTTTAAGAAAATTGGTTGCACGATTACTTCTTCCATGCATTCTCTGGGGAATCTTCTGAAGATGTTTCCCAGACACATTTTACATGCAAGGGAATCCACACCCACAGCACCAACAGGCACAAGCAGCCATGACCATTCTCTGAATGCCCTCCAGCTCCATCTGGGGGCCCCACTGAGGCTCTGCCCTGGCCTCTGCCCTGTCACAGCTACACTGAATGGAGGCCTGAGCCTGGCTCTCCTGGATGGACACAAATGGCACTTGCTTTGTCACCTTCATCTCCAGCTGGTGGATGGAGCTTGATACTGCCACTCTGCTTGGCCACTGTGGCTTAGAGGACTTACAGCTAGACTTAGTCTGACTTTCTTGTTCATTTTTGGGAGTTAATGAGTGAAATATTTTGCGTGTAGAGAAAAATGTACAGAAGAATATCACGCCCAGACCAGATGTTCAAACTGCTCTGGACTAATCCATGCAGAGTATCAGAAGAGACATGAGTAAATCCCAACACAGTAATCACTGTCAGGAAGAGGGGAAGGCCATGTACAATAGGTCTACATTTTTAAGAAGTCTGGCCCATAAATATTAAATACAATTCCAACCAGAATGCAGGTATTTTGTCATTGAAGCTTTAATCCTTTGATCTATCTAATCATCAGGTGTATAAATTTATCAGAGATTGTTTTTTAGAGTGTTTTTGTGTTTGGTTTGCTCTTGTGGAAGAAAAACTCCATGCACATCTGTTTGCTCTATTGCTGCATTAAGCCACTTACAATTGGCTTCCATTTCTACATAGCTGTTAGCTGACACAGAAACAAAGCTATCAGCTGATGCTTCTCACTTCTTTTTGCTGTATATGAACACAGAACCAGTTACTGCACTTCTACATTCATGTTTTAACAGCTGCTTTAAAGGTAATGTAGTTTCTCTACCTTATTTTGTGGATTATTATGATCATTTCTGGTAAAAAAAAAAAAAAAAAAGATATACCAAGCAAAAAGAAAATCATTACAATTTTCCACATATCACTCCTTTATTTACCAACTGTTAGAAGTGACACTACAACATTCTACATGAAGAAACTGCCAGTAGTTTTCCTGCTGTTATAATCTATGGTGGAAGAAAAAGCAAAGGGATATCTGCTGGTAAGGACGGTTACTTCCCTTGAAAAGAGAGACATTTGAGAGCAGGGGTGTGGGACAGTGAGTCATAATCAGCTGCCTCTGACTGCTCAGTGTCTTGCTCCTACTGAAAACCACTATGCACGGGTAATACATTCAAGCCCCATTCTCTGAGCTCTTAAAGCAGTGGAAAAAGTGCTTCTGACTTTTGAGCAGGCCCCCAAAGTACAAGCTCGTGCAAGTGCACTTGAGAACTCATATTTTAATACTGAAAAAGAAAACTGTTAGAAAAGTGGCTGCACACATTGCAGGAGAGGCAATTGCAATGTGCTTAGAAGAAGCCAGTGTCAGCAACATTAGCAGTGCTACTTGGAGAGCTGATGAGATAAAAACTTTCCATTCACCTTGTA
>JAOWBP010087108.1:3745-13745 GCA_028571105.1 Tragopan temminckii
TCTTTTTCAGATACAGAGTGTTCAGCATATTTGATTTGACTTTCTGTTTTAAAATAAAGGACTAATGTATTATGGTTTTGTTTTACTTTTTGGTACTTTGCAATGTGCATGTGGTTTTTGTTATTTCTTTTTTTCTTAATGAGATACTCAAATATTTTTCTATATTTGACTTCACAATTTTCTTTTTCCATTCCTTGTATCTTTTGTTCCCTCTCTGCGCAAGTCCAATTTTCCAGGTAAGTCAGTTCAACTTGCATTTCCCCCTGAGATGAACATTAATGTCAGTGTGCTGAGTGGTGCTTATGGCCAGGGTGAAAAGGGTGAAATTATTGGTTAGGAATGGATGAAATTGAAAATCAATTCAAGCCCTATCTTGAGAAACTTTTTGAATTTCTTTTACGATTTCTAGCTAGTTGTGAATGCTTGTCTGTCAACCTGAAATATATTTTCAAATGTATCAAAATGTATTTCTATGTTTCAATAACACTTGATCATTTAGGATTTTACTTGTATGTATATTTATTTATGAACATTTTTAGGGTTTGGCAATGAAATTACATAAAGCACAAAGAAGAAGCAAGCCATTGAAATCTCGTAGAATTTGGCTTGGCTTGGAAGGGACCCCAGGGATCATCAAGTTCCAGTCCCCCTGCCACACGCAGGGTTTCAACTGTGCTAGAGCAAGTACTAGAACAGATGGCCCAGGGCCCCATCCAGCCTGGCCCTAAGCACCTCCATGGATGGGGCATCCACAGCCTCTCTGGGCAGCCTGTTCCAGCACCTCACCGCTCTCTCTGTAAAAAAAACAAAAAACAAAACAAACAAAAAAACCAAACCAAAACAAAAAAAACTTCACAAATGTAAATTTTTGAGTATATACTAATTCTGAATATATGTAATTCCTATTGATTTTATGGCTTTTGTGTAAATCAGTATTTAAGTACTTTTTTAAACTACGGAGATTTTATATGATGGCTGCTAAGGGCTGCATTTGAGCCATAATATACTATCACGTGAATCTTCTGTAGTTCACAGATCACTGACTTGACAGAACTTTATTATTTAATACCTATGTTACAGTATTGCCCAAAGTCCCCAGGCTTAGACAATGCTCTGTTAGAGTAGGTATCTTAAAAACATGGATGTAGACATGATCATTGTCTCAAGTTTCTCAGAGCTGTTGTAATTTTAAGGACTAGAAGTCACTTTGAAATATCTGCATTAAGTCTGAAAGTCTGCATAAAATTTTGCAAAACAAGTTTTGCAGTATGCTAACTTTAAGGTAATGTCAAGGAGGAGCAGAAGAAACTAGATGAGGCTTCTACCTGTGTAACAAAGTAGAGCCTGCCTTTATTGTAAGTACACATTTAGACAGAAAGAAAACAAGACTGAATTATGATATGGTGCCTCAAGGCACTCATTATGTTTCAAATTCAGACATTAGCCTATGTTTTATATGCTTTATATTCTGCTTTAATTGAAATCAGTGTATTTTCAAATGGAAGAGTTAGCAGCTAAAAGAAGGAAAAGATATTGCCCGAGCAATATGTCTGAATTGCGTAATGACTTCTGTGCAATTCTAGCAGTCATATTTTGCAGTATAAGGGTTAATATGTATGATTTACACCATGTTTTGTAAAATGCAAAGGTTTATATTTTGAGCTTGTATTCTGGCCTGAAAATGATGATGACTAAAATTAAAATGTTGTTGAACACTGACCCTGAAGACCCAGAACACATTTTTCTGTATAGACTTAGTCTTTTCAGATGGCATTGAGTATGAGAAAAGTGGTGTTGAGTAGAGATGCAGGACTGCTGTCTTCTCATCCCTTCAGCTGTCTTCTTTTCATTTCTTCCTCCTGGCCTGGACCGTAAATACTGAGTAAGGAGGACTCTCCTGTTAGTTGTTTCTTGAAACTAGCAGGAATTGGTTAAAAGTTAAAAATAAAAATCCTTGTTGTCCTAATGTTCTTCTAGCAGACTGGGAAAGTTTCCCTTTCAGGGAAAGACAGACTCTCTCTCACTAACACCTTGAATACGTATGATGAAATAGAATCTTTGTATAGTTAAAAATACTGTCATATTTCTTTAAATTTATCCAAACCCATAATCAACTATTTTTCAGACTTCTCTGGCACTAATTTTAAATATGGAATTTTATTTTCAGAACTTCTACTCTGCAATGTTTTAATGGTGGCAAAAATACTTAAGCAATCTTGAACTACCAATAGTAATATCTTCTCAGGGAGTCTTAAAAAAAAAAAAAAAAAAAAAAAAAAAAAAAAAAAAAAAAGGAGGAAATGACTGTGCAGCATACTCTTGATGTTGGAAGTGAATTTATAGGAGCCTTGAGGACAAATTACTTGGCTACTTTCTCTGTTAACTAACTAACCCATTGACTTCTATGCATAAAATGTTTGCATATGCTCCTCCTCTTCCAGACTGTATGGATCATTAAGATTTTGATTTGGTCTTCAGGCACAAATCTAGATTCTGGAGGCAGTCTTGTTGCTTTCATTTGCTAATGCTGGGCCAGTACAGTAGTGGGGTATGGGATATTTTGGTTGGAACTGCTAGAGTTCAAAGGCTGCTGGCAGAAGATAGACCTGCTAAGCATTGTTGTGGCTATCTTTAACTCTAAAAGTCTTGTTCGACAGTGCACATTATCAGACAACGCATCAGCCACGTTTCCTTTTTATACACGTGATCTGTATACTGGTTTCTGGATGCATGTAGAAACTGTGCCTGCTGCGTAATGACACTATAAATCCCAAGGGTCTTTAATAACTCAAAACTTCAGACCATAACAGTAATCCCCCATGTGACTTCTGCTGCAAAAGTTTAGGATATTTGGAACGCTTTACTTTAGGATACTTCAGGGCATTTTTCACAAAGTTTGGCTGAAACAGGTTCCTTTGATGTATCTTGCATTCCTGTTCTTGCGACTTTCTCAAAGTGCACTTTTGCCCTCCCTGAGGTCAGAGCTCTGTTTAAACATCAGTGCTGAAAACAGAGATGCACTGTTTGTTGTTTGAGAAAACTTTCCTTTTGCAATGATACCTTTTAAGACTACTGATTATAGAGGAAAAAGGCAGTGGAGAACTCTTAAACTAAGAAATCCTGTCTATTATGTAGCAACCAGTAGTGTTTTGTGACCCACCGCATTGTGTGTTTCAGCTTTGAATGGTGACCGTGGTTTTGAGCACCTTGGTGTGCAACGATGGTCGAGAGCACCACTTGCTCCTTTTGCTTGAAAGTATATGGAGGTTTCAACAACATGTAGTGTAAGCACAATAGCTTTTAAAACATAAGAGGAAGCAGTAATAGGGGCCATCATGAACATGCTGAGGTATCTATCCTAATAATGCACTGTAAAATTAATCTGTACTTGTGCAGTAGTTGCTGAGAGTGGCTGCTTCTTTGCAGATCAATTTGATGTTCTGTGGTCTGTCTGCATGGGAACTTCTGTGCTTCATTTTCTGTGACTAAAAAACCCTGATATTCTGGATTGTGTGACACAATTGTGACAGTCCATTGAAAACAAAAGTAAGAGAGAAGTACCAAACTGAGAAGAGACCTTAGTACAAGTCATGAGTATGTTTGATGAAAGGTTGAAATCTGATGTTGCATCTTATTATTAGCTAAACCAGCTGCAGTTTTGCTTGTGACTTCCATCAGTGAATGTATTTTCATCCTCCAAGTTCTTTGTTTAATATGCAATTTTGTTTTGAGACAAACCTAGCAAATGTAGAGATATCAGTTAATGTTTAAAAATATAGAAAATGGGAGCAATTAACTAGATTGATTATAGATTGGGAAGGTCTTAATCTTATGGGCTAAAGAAGGAACAATGGATACTTTGCCTCTTTTTGCCCAAAATAAATAGATGTATGTGCATATGAGGTTGTGAACCTGGATTTGATTTACTTCATTTTCATGAAGTGTGACGGATGCATATCTCCATTATTGGAGAAGTAACTCCTAGTTCACTGCTTAAAATAACATCAGTGTTAGTAAGACAAAAGAAGTAGTTAAACTATGAATTGTGCATTTTGTTTTCTTGATACCGTTTTACTGGATTGATGCATTTATTTGGAAAAAAAAAATCCATGGTTTGAAGCTGTTTTCACCTAGGCTGAAACAATAGCTTTCTGTTTCATCAGATATATCTGTTTATAGCAAGGGAAAGGAGACTGAAGGAGAGAGAAATCCAGATCTGTACATGAAGAATGAGGATATGCATCTATTTCTGATTTCAGGAAAAATCAAATGACAGTTACATATATGCTTTGAAAGACTGCATCTTATGACAGTCTCAGAAGAGATTACTTGAACGTTATAACTTTATGCCTAACTGTGGTGCTGTCAAGACAAAGCATAATGTTTTCCTATCTAGAATTTAACTGCAGTGTATTTATTGTTTTGCACAAGAACGTTAAAGAAATCTTATCTGTCAACATACAACAACAATGAATGAACAACTTAAATTTACACGAGTAAATTAAATGTCAACTTTATTTCACCAAAATAGGCTCTCCTTTTCTGTTAGCAGAAGTTATAACCAATTTTTTGAAATACTTGGTGTTGAAAAGCAATTGTCGAGTGCAGATAGAAGTGTGTACATCCAACAGGTTTTTTGTTTACTTTGGTTCCGTATGTATTGCAAGCATCCAGGGAAGTTTGAAAGTAGGTACTTATAAATAAGTTCATTGTTGTCACACTGCATTGCCTCAAATCTTTTCTCCTCCATGAGATATGGTTTCAAATTTTAGTCTCCCTCTATTGTCATATTGGCTTTGTTCTTGTCCATGTTATTTTGTACTAGTGAATCACTGAAGACCAGTGAAAATGTAAAACAACAACAACAAACAGACAAAAACAAACAAAAAAACCCAACAAAAAAAACAACAAAAAAATTCCACAAAACCTCACAGGTAAAGATGACTTGTATTTTTGGCTTAGATGAAATGATATATTTCTCCAGAGTATTTTGGAGTCCTTTTCAATTTCTGTGTATGCTTGCAAATTGCCTATTACTAAATAACTCTTTTTGGTGTTAAAGAAAAAGGAAGTAAAAGAAGTGAGAGTGTTCATGCTACTGTTGAAACCTTCCTTGTTCATAACCTACCTTGTTCTATTTGTTTGCTGGTCTTTAGAACTAGGAAGTTGTTGGAGCAAGAGTTTATGTTGCTCTAAGCTGGCCTTAGAGACATGTAGTTCGTAAGAAAGGTTCAAAAAGACATAACAGATAAGTGAAATGTTATTTCACAAGGTCTGCTTCGTTGTGTGGAATATTTCTCCTTGACGGCTACATATAAAAGTGTTTATCTAATGTATCCACACTGTGTATAGTGAAAGAAAAGGGAGTAACAGTTCTTTATCAAAACTATTCAAATGGAAGGGCATGATGTAGCATAAACCAAAGGAAAAGTTTATTTGTGGCAAAATTATGGGCAACTCTTGTGCCTTTCATCTCTAATAAATGCACGTTTGCCTACACTGTGTTCATAAATGAGTGCTCTGAGTGCCTGGAATATGGACTCTTGGAATCAAACAACTCAAACTGAGTGAAAAATGAGAGGACTAGAAATTATGCTGGTAAAGCAAGACAGTATTTATTCTTGTGGTCAGAGTCTGTGAGTAAAGCTCTCTATCTGCAATGTTCAATGTATCTGTTTTGGGTGAAGATAAAAGAATTGCTAATTGAGTTTACAATATGTAAGGCTCTGGGCTATATAAGGATAGGTTATCGTTACCTCTGTATTGTCAGTAGTAAATCTAACTGCGTCTGTGGTCTAGAATTTCTCATCTCATAAAACGATGGTCCAGTATTTTTTGAGCCAAGATATTCTATCTCCAGCATATGTCAGAAATAGTGACATAAGACAGAAACTCTCATAATACTAGCCAGGAACCAAGAGGAATGTGTCTTGTTAACAACTTAGGAAAGATCCAATTCTCAATGTAACTGCCTTCTAGCAGCTACATGGAAGAGAGGATAAAAATTATAAAATATAACCATGATGTATTTTCCTGATGAAGCAATAGTTTATAATGATAGTCTCTATAAAATTAATTTTTACTTTAACAGAGATGAGCCTAATGGTTTTCAATTATATTAATTTGAGTCATGGGTTTAGTACATGTGGATTTTGCAACCCCTGGGTTTTACTTTTATGTTTTCTCCCTAAAATGCTTGACTTCCCTTTTGCATTATACCCTTCCCATTCTTCCTTTGAAGAGAACATCAAGCAGTGATGGAACGGCTAGATTTCCTTCCATTTGCATGAGAATTTAATCTTCTGTGAGGAGCTAATTTTTATTTCATGCATAGTTTGAAAATAGGTTCTCATGTTCTAAATGGCTTTGTCGTAGAATGTATGCTCTAGTGTGAACATCCAGAAGTATGTTATTGCGATCCTTTCACCTTACTCTAGCAGAGACTGAATCTCTATTTCACATACACTTTTCTAATGCTTTCTCTATGTTGGCATGAGATTTGACACCTTAAAAAATAGATCAGTTGATCAAGCCAGTTCATGCTGAGGCCTTATATTTGCAGTGAGTGCATATGGGCATTTTTGCTTTAGGCCATGTTTGATATAATCACTGGAACTAAAAGTCCCTACCATATATGTATCTGCAGCAAGACACCACTGGAAGATGTTGTAAGAGATTGTTCTTTTACATCATTGTATCAAAGCTTGCTGGGGGCACAGATGAACAAGTTCAAGCAAGTCCTGGGCAAGGGTTGAGAAATCCTTTGTCTGGAGAGCATTGATGGACAGATCCTGGGTGAGGGTTGTGAAATCCTTTGTCTGAGGGACAAGGATGGACAAGGCCAGGGGCAACAAGAGAGAGAGAGAAGCTGCAGCTTAATGGCTGTGAAGTGGTCTTTTGTGTGGGCTTATCTCGAGGAAGATGGCCATCTCAGGAGGTGCTGCACATGACTCCTACCCAAGTGCCCAGGAATGCCATGATGACAGAAGGAGGATAAAAAGGAAACCTACAATCATGAGGTTTAGGGTTTTCTGGCAACAGATTCCTCATGAAGAAGAGGTTTCTGACATGAGAAGCCTCATGACCTGCCTCTCTCCGTCCTGGACTTGCTCTGCGCTCTACCAGCATGCTGAAGAAGAACAAAGGTGTCTGCCATGGAAGGCCAATAACCAATTGGACTCTTCTTTTCGGAGTGTGTGTTGCACTGAGAGTGACCAGGTATCTTTGGAGCTCCATTCATCATGCAGTTTGACAGCTACACAATTTAGGAAGAATGTTGTTGACTTCTTGACAGAGATGTCAGTTTACATTGTTGTGTTGTGCTACTTGTGTATTCAAATGATCTCATTCTCAGTTTTCTCTTCTAGGAAAACCACATTAGTACGAAAGTAGTGCTCTCATATAAGTGAATGTGCTTGCGCATGCACATGTTTTCTCTTTCCCTGTCTGTGTGGGGAAGTTGTCAGTTGCTGAAGAAAGGTCTGGTTATGTTCTCTAGTTGAGGTGTCTGCGAGTCTTAAGTTCAACTTATATCTTTCTGTGTAACAAAAGCTTCCCAATAACATAAACATCATCTACTACATTTCAGAAATTCAGTTGCTGTTCAATCCCATTTTATTTCATGCTTCCTTAGATGTATGATTTTAGCCTCATTAAAAATGTTAATAAATTCTATCATTATAATTCACTTTGATGGCACATTTAAGGATATGTCCTCCTGGAATGTCTCTTGGAGAGATGATACCCTGGAAAGAATATGTCTAGAGTGGACAGTACTGTCTGACCTCATTAGCCAGGAGACCAAGAAGTATTTGCAAAAGACCTGGGTTGCAGTAAAACCTCGTTTCTTTCCAAGACAGTCAGTAGTTTGGATGACTGGAGTGTCACCTTGGTTGTGTCCCGGAGCTTTCAATCTGAGACACATGGACGAGCCTTGAACCGGCACTGTGTCAAGCAAATAGCTTTGAAGTTTGTCATGGATGCCATAGTTTATTACTTTCTTGATGAAATGGGCATTTGTCCAGTGAGAACTTGAGGTATATCTCTGATTTATTCTGCCTGAACAATTCAAGAGACCTTACCTGATGCAAATTTGGTCTGGATTTGAGCTGTGAGAAAAAAAGCTCCATGTGTACTTTTTAAGTGACATTAATCCTCAGTCCATGGTTGTCTAAAACACTAAATGGGTTCACTGAACTTTTTGATATTCAGAAGAACATAGTATCTAAATCAGTTAAGATTACATTTATCCATATACATGATATACATTTTTATATAGGTGAGAGAAGACAGATTTTATTATTAAAATAAGTTGGATGAAATGTTTTCAAATTGTCACCATAATAGTTTGTTCCGTGCTGGAAGTATTTTGGGCACCATAAATCTTAGCAACTGATGGGGGGAAGAAAAAAAAAGAACAGCAGTTAGAGAACTGCTATATATTTATATTTATTTTACAAATGGTAGAATATTGTTTACTGTCATAAAGAAGACATTAGTATGATACCCTTTTCTTCAGTGGATAAATAGGGTATATAGTGGGTTGTTCTTTTGGACTGCATACTCATCTGCTGTTCATAATGCATAGTTTTTCCTGAAAATATTTAGATTTACTCTGTTTAAGATGTATCAAGAACAAACAATTTTCTTGATTAGTAGCGTCTTTCAAATAGATAAATGTACTTTATGCTTATGTGGCTTCTTAGAATGATGAGGGTGTTACAAACCAAAGCCAGTGCTATTTTCTTAAAGATGATCAAACTTATAATGCAAACCAATATGCATCAACATAACCTTTAAGGCAAATTTTGTATATTTGGCTTTGAACTTTAGGATATCCTTTATACTGTGTGAAAGAATGAGCTAAGCTACTGAAGTGTTATTAATACATTTTTAGTATTTTTGGGTAAAACTTAACTTGAACTATGAAGATCAAATGCTCTGATCATTTTAAATATCTACCTTGGAGTTTGCAAAGTTAGAAAGGAGTTGGATTTTTTTTTTTTTTTTAGTAGCTGAAGGCAATTATATCTTTATTGACCCTCTGTGTTCACCCCCCTCCTTCAATGTCAGGTACTTGCTTATTATTATCAACATGACATCTCCTTTCTTTGAAAGGTTGTCCGTCACACTTTGAATCACCTCTCTCCATGGTTACATTTTCTAATCAGTTCACATGATTGAGCCTACATCAAGTGATGCTTTACTTAATTTCTTTCCGTTTGTATGGTGTGATTCTTGGAGGGACCCTCGTCAAAATTTTGGAGGGCCCTGTCAGTTTGAAAAGAACATGACCTTTAAATTGTATCAGTATGTTTGCTGGTGCATAAGGGAAAGAAAAAGGTTCATAGTGATGGAAAACTACTCTAAAAATGAAAAATAATTCACTTAAGGGCAGCATGCATAGGAAGTTAATTTGTTTATATTTAACTGATTTAAAAAAGAGAATGAGGAGAACATGTTATTTGAGTAATAAAGGGTCCTAGCAGCGTTTCTTTAAATTTGGCTTATAAAATGTTATCTCTTGATTTTGCTCTTCAGTCCCTATAATAGTGGGTAAAAGTAAAAATATTCAATTGTTACAGAATAGATGAAGATTGATTCTTTGAAATTATTGAACTTGTTCCTTTGTTGCACATTCCTTATTGTATCTGTCGTTATGCTATTATTGCTTAGTAATTCAGTGTTAATTTTTGTAAATTTTTTCACTGACTAAAGTAGCAGAGTTAGATTTTTATATAAGTATAAAGTGCATGCATTTGTAAGTTCAAAAGTGGATAATTCAAATTAATGCACGAAATATAGTTTTATATTGTGAATGTCAAAAATTCTGAAAATAAGAAGAATCCATCTGTAACATGGATAGCTTAGGCAGATGCATGCTGGTGGAGCTGAGTAATACTGGGTAAATAATATAAGTTACACAGCCTTTAATGGCTGTGCAAACTATGAATGGTCAAATATGCTGCAATATCTCAGTTGGTAGCATTGACTGTTTTTT
>JAOWBP010087108.1:21245-24020 GCA_028571105.1 Tragopan temminckii
ACACAGGGATCTATCTCAATAAATCATGTTTATTTATTAGCGACTCAAAGCATGTAAGAGAAACTTTTCATGAAGTTTTTATTTCTACATTTTATAAATCTTTAGAGTAACAGTGACTAATCTCTAGTTCCTCTTCTCTGTCTTAATGTTTTGTACAAAGCATAAAACTCCTTTCTAACACTGAAATAATATTCTATCTGGAAAACAAAATATGCAAAACAATGTTGTGTTATGGGGACAGTTACTAACCTCTGACCTGGGTTCTAGAAACTTATGCTATGCTTGAATTTACTACCATGTATGCTCAGTCTGCATAAGTATATCCTATCTATTAAGTACATTTTGGCTGGTTTTGTCTGAATGAAGGAAGTTAGGTGACACACATATATACTTATCATAAAATACTGGAGGAAATACACACATAGGCCTGGGAAGTATTTTGAAATGAGAAAAGGTTAGATGAGTTCTGAACGCTTCATCTAAATTGGCCATCTCTGTGATGTGCTTTGTGATATAGGGCTCCACTCAGTCTGGTACAGGAGCTTTGCCCTGAGCTCTTGGAAAGCAAGTGGATTCAGCCTCCAAATATTTCTGCTGTATCACTCCTCTTCTTGTCTTATACCTAAAGGAGATGGTGCAGATCTGGGAGCAACCTGCATCAACATCTTCTGGGAGTTGTTGGCAGCTATTATCATTCAGAACTACTGTTGCTTTAAACTGTATTTGGCCACACAACCTAGTGCAGATGCACTTTCAAAACACATGGGTGGAGTGGAGGTTGTGAATTTATCGTACTGACTCTACTGCTTGCTTTAAATTTTGAAAAGAATAGGAAGATGTGTGAAGTTTTTGCTTCTGTGAATTTGTCTAAACCATAGTCTTTACTACAATTGCCACTGTACTTGTAGGCACGTGTTTGAATAGTCTTCCCTATAATTGCTCTGTATGGCTTCGTTTTTCACTTTTGTTTTTGCAGTCCCTGAGGACAAAGGTTATTTAAAGCCAGGTCGATTTTAGTATGGATGGTCTGCAAGAAAGGTGGGGGTTGCAAAATTCAGGTTCATGCCTCACTCTTCTCTGTGTTGGCTGGTGGAGCTAAGCAAAAGCCCTGTTACCCATCACATCCCTTTCAAGCATCCACAGGGCTTGTCCATGCCATTCTTTCAAAATGCTCTGGCTGGGAGACAGAGCCTGATATGGATTTGATTCAACTCTGATACCTTCATTCTGCTTGTGCCCATTTTTGTCTATGCTATCTCATATAGATACCCTTACAGAAGACCTTAGTAGTAATAAAGCTCTGCCCATGGTTTGCCTGTGGTTTGCTATGCTTTTGCTCTTTTAGTACCTTGCTGCTATTGGTCTTCTTTGCTTTTGGTGTTCTTCACCATCGCAGTTTCTTTAGCAAAATAAAGAATATTACCTTGAGATAAAGCTAGCACACAATGACTTTGTGTGGAATCAATCACTTTACCTTTTCTAACTTTGCAGAAAAACAAAATATAATACAGGAAAAAAAAATCCTTCCCACAAGACTGAGTAGTCATTTCTTCTGACTCTTTCTATAAATATTGTCTTTCAGTAGCTGTGTTGTTTCTACATAGAGATGTGGGTATCAAACTTGAATTTACAGACGTGGGGAACCTCGTAAATGGCTTTGTAACTGGAACAAGGCAGGTAATCACTATCTGCTGGCTATATGAGAGAAAAATGAAAGTTGCATTTACACCATAAACTGTATTTCTTGATTTCAGAGCTGGTGGTTGATTAACCTTAATATAAATCTATATTAATTTTCTCAGTGAGATTGTACTGATTCTTTAGAAGAAAATGTATAAATGGCATTTTCGTAGTTGTCATAGTTTTGGCTGGGATGGATGGATGCAGTTTTCTTTGTAGAGGCTTGTATTGTGCTGTGTTTTTCTATGACACTAGCCGATCTTTTATTTATTCTTTTCAAATTAGTGGTGTGTTATATTTCATGGAATAGTTTGTATACAATCTTCTTGCCAATACAAGGATATTTAAACTGTAAAAGGTCCTGAAGGTCTCCAACTGAGTTGATCTACATTGTTTGGAAACACTGCTAAAATATTTGCGTTCTTGTTGAAATGTGAGCCCTGAAAATGTGTGTTTATGGGATCAGCTTAAAAAATGTACTTTTATATTAAGGCAGATTTGCAAATGCGGATCTAGGAAGGCAAACTTCCTGTGACTTTTTTTTTTTTAAACAGGTCTTGATAACATTTTCCTTAAGTACACTTCTTGCACTCCCTAGAAGTTACATAACTGAAATATTTTAATTATTTCCATGGTGTTGGTTTATTTTGAAATATCTATTTTGTCAGACTCAAACTAATTCAGCGTTCACCACTTTATTGTAAACTGATGCTTTTGTACATTGAGTGCTTTCAGAATCAACTTTGAGACTTTCACATTTTGGATACAAGGCCAACAAGATAATCAATCGCTAGTGCTCTAAACTTTTCTCTCTACTTATCTTCTTGTTTTTAATGTGATTAAATGTGTTACCTGGGTTATCAAATTATTGCTAAATCTTTGGTCTTTTAGTAGTAATTTTGAGGTCAAAATTTTACCTACGATAAAAAATGAGTGTGTCTGTACTGAATATATATCTGGGTTTCAATACTCTGCAATTAACAGTCGCATGCTTCAAGGCTTATTTCTCTCTATATTGAAATTGTTCTTTAGTTATTGTTTTCAAATCTGGTCACAAGATAGTAAGCAAGGGCACTGGCTTTCTCCCAATACCTT
>JAOWBP010087138.1:0-13147 GCA_028571105.1 Tragopan temminckii
ATCCCCCTTGCACCCGGTGTCTGCGCAGCACTGAATAAACCATACCTGCTTTGTAATCTTACTTGGGTTACAGAGTTCGATTTCGTACATCATGTTCTGTATCATCTGTCTGAGTTTTCTTCAGTAGCCACCAGTGTTGTGACTTTGTACATGTGACTTGAGTACATGGAAAAATCTCTTTGTTATCTTTTCAGTCCTTTCTGAAAGTCTTCTGTCCCCTTCTTACCTTTTCTTCTGGAACCTGAGCTCACAGCGCTCACTGAGGACATGACTTCTGATTTCTCTGGTGCATAACACGTCGGTGTTTTCTGTATCCCAGCCTTTTGGCTCTGGGGCAAACGTTTAAACACCACAGATGCTTTGAGCAGATGTGTCCCAGAGTTTGATCATGCTGAGCTGATTGAAATGACCCATGTGTTCTCAGGCTTCCTTCCCCTCACTAAATGTTAATGTTTCTATCCACTGGGGCAAATTATTCCAATCAGTACCAGAACTGATGCAATACTAATACCAGAAGCAATACCAATACAGGTACCAGCACCAGATCTGATACCAGAACCACTAAAGGCTGGAAAGCCAGGCTGGCAAAATCATCTCTGTGCCAATAAAACATAGGAACCACTTATTCCCATTACTGATAACAGAGAATTGCCCAAACACAGTGAAAATGAAAGAAAGTACAGTGTGACTTCACCTGCTTGAAGGACACCTCTGTTGGCTGCGCTTGGAAACTGGTAATGCCTACAGAAATACTGGGGAAGAGCAGTTCTAGTCTGAGTCCTGATAGCAGCCCTGCGGGCATACCAGTGGAGGAAACTCCTTTCCTCCACAGAAGTCCATCAAGATGTGACTGCTGCCTTTGATTTCAGAGGAAGGTTTGTAAGGAACAGCTGATGTTTAGAGGTGATGAGAAGTTTTAAAATGTGTGTATTTGTTTTGAGTTAAACCTTCCTGCTTTCTTTCTCTTCCCATTGTGGCCATGCACAGCCCTCCCCCACGCTTGTCTCCCTGGGTAGGAGCGTCAAAGTCTCAGAAACTGCCAAAGAAACTGTAATGAAAACCCATTCTTCACCCACAGCTTTTAAGTCCAGTTTCAACTCTTCTGCTAAAACGTAAAAATGCACAGCAGAGCTTTGCAATACTGTCAAAGAAGAGAGAAGACGTACTGTTTTTTTTCCTATTTTCAGGGCTTTTTAGCTGATTCCATCAGGTGCCACATTCCTACCTCTAAAGTGTTGTCAGTCAAATCCAAATTGATTCTGCTGAGATCCCCCTCTCATGTTGTCATTTTTTAGGTAAAAGAGCTGCTTCTCAGTCTCTTCTGTCCAGGACACTCAGCACTTTCAGAAATCAGTTGTTTGAAGAGGTCCCAAACACCTGTGCCCAGGAACCTGAATTGATCCTGTAAGCTTCCCATGGAAAGATCTAGACTCTCCAAGGACATCTCGGTCTACCAAAGGTATCTGTAGACATCTGAATTATGAAAGGATTGAGAGGAAACTCCAAACCTGTATGACACTGTTCTTGTATTTGCCTACCTTTGCAAGTATCCAATTCAATCCTACTATGGCGTAGATCCAGTACCTTGCAACCGTGGGCTCTGAACCTGCTGGTGAATGGCTGCAAGTGGGAAAGATGGTGCAAAACAAGGAGCACAACTGTTGGGCCAAGAAGAAAACTTGGATGCTTTCAAAATTGTAAGGGAAAATGAAAAGAAACTCAGGCATAACACATTCACTTTTATTTGAATGGATGCAGTCGC
The DNA here is from genome assembly GCA_028571105.1 of Tragopan temminckii. Taxonomy (NCBI): domain Eukaryota; kingdom Metazoa; phylum Chordata; class Aves; order Galliformes; family Phasianidae; genus Tragopan; species Tragopan temminckii. Next base: position 1,763 of record JAOWBP010087138.1, read on the forward strand.
GTGGTAGAATAAATGAAGATTGGTTTTTAAATCCCTTAGTTACTCAGGGCACAATTTCACCCTAATATACTGTGATTCCGATTTGCTATGAAACCTTAGACCACAGTACAAAAGAATACGTTTTATTTGGGTCTTTTTTTGTACTTTTTTTTTCCTCAAGTTTTCTTGCTCTAGCTATAAACACCTGGAAACCCAAACAGTGTCAGCAAAACAGTGCTGCTCTGCTGTTCTCCTGCTCATCAGCCCATGAGAGAAGCTGACTGAGGACTGTAGTGACTGGACCACAACTGCCCCAGCACATTTAACTTCAAGAGAGAGTCAGCTGTTTTGTCAGCATTCTGTGAGTTGTAGTATGAACTAGCTGGCAGCTGTGCTTCTTGAAAGCTCACTAAGTGGGAGTAGAATGGCTGCCCAATGTGGTCTGGGTGTCATGGTCGTGTCCATTAGCCTATGACCAGTGCTTATGTTCCTCGTTCTGGGTTGATGGTTGGACTAGATGATCTTAGAGATCTTTTCCAGCCTTAATGATTCTATTCTATGATTTTTCCCATAGGTGTGTTGTTTCATTAAGAGATCTAAGGAGGTATTTCAGGAAGTGGTTTGTTTGTTTGTTTGTTTTGCTTATCTCATGGAATTCCCTTGTTTTCTGGGTTGCATTTCAATTCCAAATTCTATCTGGATTTCAGCCTTGCAGGGGTTTCATTAGATCTATGGGAAGAATTGAACACTACAAAATGTGCATTCAGAGATGAACAGCAATCAGCTTGACAGTTGCATTTGACCTAAAGGACTGAGCCAATCTATTCTTGGTAGTTCAGGTTTTGGGTATCATAGAATTCTCACATAGGACAAGCTTGCTGGCTCATTTTCCCAGTGTACGCAATAAGGATATATATTTATTTTAGAAAAACACTTAGCCAGGAGGAGCACAACATGTAGTGGAAGATAAATTATGCAGATAATGTTCTATTATGCACACAGAGTAAAAAGTACAAGGGACATGAATTTCCCCAGGGAGACACCTCCGAGAGGGGAGGTTGGGACAACACAAAAAATAAAATAAGGAGAAAGAGGAAGAGGAAAATGAATTGAATGTAGTTAGTTCTGGCAGATTTTGCTTAAGGGAGGAGGAAGACTGAATGAGCAAAAAATTGTACCAGGGGCAAGTCCCTCTAAAGAAATGACTGTGTATTGGCTATGTCACTTGTCAAGGTCACTGCTCTTACTCGTGAGGACAGGGTTTTGACCCTGCAGGTATTTATGGGGCTTGGAGTGGGTGACTGGGAAGTGTAAAAAGCATCAATGTAGAGAACAGCTGGCAGCTTCTCTTCCCTCCGGGCTTTTCCCGTGCTTTAAGGTGGGGAACGCAGAAGCTTTTTGAGTTCTGGTTTGTGCTATATGGCCCAGTGGGGTCTGGCAGAGTGCATTCCTGTGCACCGTGAAGCAATGCAAGATCACTGCGACAGAAAAAGCAACACCTGCTCTTCTCAGAGATGGACGCAGAAGCCTTGCTGAGGGTGGAATAATAACTATACTGAGCATCAGAACGTGGAGGGAGTCTGAGTGGGCAGTAACACTTCATCAGGAACAAGAAGGCAACAGCAAGTTGTTTCTTGTTCACCCCCAGAGCTATACCTTGCATCAGCAGGTCTCAAAGCTAGCGTTTTGAATCAGTCCCTGCTGCTGCTTGCTCTGTGCTCAGTTCCACTGTGGCAGTCCTTCTGACATGTTTGTGCTTCTCTTCAGAGTGCAGCAGCCTGAATTGTGCTTAAGTGGGCAAATTAAGGGAATAAGGTAGGTTATGTGTTTTTTTGTGTGTGTCGGGGGAGTTCAGACCTTGTGAGAGCTCCGTAAGGTGGAAGTCTGCTCCTGTGACTGGGTGCACGCAGGTTTTCCTCAGTGTGCTCAGCCTCTCTGACCCAGCTTTTGCAGTCTTTGGCATGAGGTACTGAAGGGATGCAACGTTTCACAGGGCATGCTGCAACCATCAGCAGAAGTGTAATTGGCTCTTCCCATGTGCCTGCCATCACAGGCTTCATAGCAGGTAAAAAATGAGAAACTAATCCTCGTGCTGACACCGCTTTGGCTCTACATTCGCTTCTGTGTTGGAGGTGACCACTGTGCTGCATGCTGACCTCCTGCATACAGCCATGGTAAGGGTCACTGCCATTCCCTGTGCTTATCGTGATGCAGCCCACGTTAAGAAAAGAAGATTATCAGTCTTCTGGGACTGCGTTTACATCTGCAGGATTGGGGGCTTTTCAAGTTTTATTTTCCCTGCTATCCTCAGTACTTTATTGGGCTGACTGCTCCTTCTTTGTCTGCCATGTTTTCCACCAGGGGCTCATTTATTGATGCTGGAGAATTCTGTCTCCTGGAGACCTGGGCAACGTGATCAGAAGAACTCGCAGGTGGTATTGTACCAAAGGTTTGTTCAGGCAAGTGGCTCTCTTTATTTTGACTTGTGTCATTGCTGCTCCCTTTTTCTTGTCACGTCCTCCACATCCCTTGCTGTTTGGATCTTTCTTCCCCTGTCTTTTGAGTTTCTGACTCCTTGCCTCAGATCTAGGATGTGCTTCACAGCATCAGCACTGCAGACTGTAGAATACAGGAGAGGGTCCAATGTTTTTCTTGTAGCTGACATGTCATAACTTGCTTATCTGTTGTGGGAGACAAAGAAACAAGCCCAAATGGTTTGCTTTCTGCTTTCCCTCCCTTTGTCTCAGGCTAGAGATATGCTGAATGCATATGGACTATTGTTTTTCAAAGAATCTGGTATTTCTACCATCTGTGAATTTGTCTAATCCCAACAGAAGTTTTTCCCCTTGATTTGAAATGTTTTCCTCTCCCCTCTATAGTGGCTGCTGGCAAAGCTGCTGTTCTCCTGATGGATTTTGTTGGGTGTAAGTTTGATAGCTCACTTACGACAAAGGCCAGCAGTCTGTTAAGACAGTATCATTTCTGCATTTAATCCTTCTCTGCCTCCCAGCTCACATCTAATCTAAGCATTAACCATCATTCACAGTGTTGCAAATAGCAGTTACTCTTTGCAATATCAGGAGGAAAAAACAGCACAGGAAATAATGGATAGAAAAAGCAAGTACTGAACATCAGCCTCTTTAGTTCTTGTGTATCAGTAAAGGATAAAATAAGTGCTGTTTCATCCATTCCTACTGGAAAAGAGGGTATTCCTCTTCTTGGGAAAGTAGCCCATGTGATGGTGAACATCTCTCAATCATTAGCATCTTGCCTGCACACTGACTGCTTTCGTGCTGCTATTTGCAAGTAAAATATCTCCAGGTTTTATTCTTGGCTTTTCTTTGTACTGTGTGTAAGAGTATTTTCTAAAGTACTGCTAAATGACAGAAGAAAACAGCTGGTGCCCTCAGTAACCCTTTAAAACCATGTTGTACTCTGGCAAAGTTCTGCTTGGTCAGCATCTCTTGTTGTGCATATTTCTTTCACTGCCTTGCAGATTGCAATTGCAGAGTGCCTTTGCATTTAAACAGGGCCTTTCTGACCAAGAGATAGCAAGAATTATGTTAGAGAGGGCACGGTAAGTCAGTGCTCTGACCTACCCTAAATATCTGGACTGGTTACACTTGTGCAAATTATATGTTTATGACAGCCCATCATGTTGTCAGAACACTTCAGCAGAGATGCTGCTGCTCCTACTTATATGAATATGCTTTTGAAGGGCTGATCAGAAAAGACACACCAGGAGGATTATTCTCTTTAAAAATACAGTTCTAGGCAGCAGTGTCTGCAATGGGCAGTAATAATCCGTTCCATATAGATCCTTCTGATAAGCTCTCCATGATCTTAGCTCGGACCGAAGCTTACACAAGTGTTTGAAAATCAAAAAACACTTTTCTTCTCAAATAATATCAGTACCTGTGAGGCTGCTGACTGAAAGCAGTGGAGTGTACTTGAGGATTTCTGCTCAAGTTCATTCCCTAAGCAACTTCTCCAGCTCCTTCCTGTCTTTTTTTTACACACGTGTAGCTAACAGGAACTACATAAGAACTCATTTAATTTCTTCACAAGTAATCATCATCATTTAAGTAGTCTTTGTGTTACAGAGACCAACTGGTTGTCCAATAAGCGTCCAGGAGAGGAACCAAACAGAAGATCTTGAAGATAAAATCAGCTCCATGTGATAGAGCTGGAGAAGGCAAGTGCCATGCACAGTTACTGCTGTGCTTGGTTTCCCCCATCTCTTCCCATTGAGCAAAGGGCCAGCTGAAATTCTTTGCCAGGTTGGAAGAGGAGGCTTAGGGACAACTTACTGCATGATGAAACCTGTAGATCCAGTGCAACCCGTCTTGTTGGGTGAAGATATAGGAGGTTGTAGAAACTGCACGTTGTATGTAACTAAACAAAGAACACGTTAGGCTTTGTCATGCTTATAGCATGCTTACAGCTTCATCTCTACAAAGAGATATAGGATAGGTGAGGCAGGAACATGCATGCTGGTGTGTCTGCATGCCAAATATTCTCTGATCTTGAAGTCTGTATGTGAGGAAACTCCCCTTGAGTGGCACTTCTATCTGGAGATGGTATGTATGTTGTGACATGTATTTAATTGTCAGTCCATGTGATCGAATGGTTGGGCTGAGGCTCTGCTGCTGAAGCTAGGGCCATTGCTTTTTGCTCAGCTGCTTTGTACTTTTGGAAAGCAGGGGGAAAAGTAGCTTGAATTCTGGTTTCTTTCTCCTCCCCCAAGAACCATGTTTTCATGATCAAATCTGTAATCAGACCCCAGTGTTTTCAGATTGCCTTTGATAACTTAGAAAAGCAGTGTGGTGCCAGATCTCACCTTTCCATCCTGCTCCCTTTCAACAGATTTCAGTGCTGTATTAAATGTTGGGAGCATCATTCATTAGGATAAAAGTAACTGGATCTCTCTGTCTGCTTAGGATATGCATATGACACTTCCTGAACTTCAGCTATTTTTCTGTGAAATTCTGCTAATGAAAAGCTGGTCATACAGTATGGTTTGTCCTTCTAAATCTATGGCATGGGAATGACATTATTGCTTCCCATCTGCTGTCACTGAGGTCACTGCTCTGGCACAGAGCAGAACAGCTGCAGAGATTGAGTGATGGTTCTGCTACTGCTTCCTGGAGGGATGAAAGTGGAAATAAGCCTCAGGAAAAGGAAATTGTCAGCCACGCTCCCTGTCCTGGCCATCTGAGTGTGGGAAAGGTTTGGCAAGTGTCTCCGTTTTTTTTCCTTGGAGAAAGGCAGGATCTTTTCCTCTTGTCTGCTAAGCTACTGCTTAAATAAAACTGCCATAATATACTTCCAATGCTGATTCTTGACCTCATCCCATTTCAGGTGTGGGCCCCCATCTCACCCCACTGTTCAAGAAGACTGTTAATGTTGTGGATTGTCTCTAGAAGCCACATCCAGAAAGTGTTTCTGCTCCTTTTGCTGAGGAATGAAGGTTGTTCATCACAAACCAGGACAGTAAGGAATAACCAGCCTGCCTGGCAGCAATGAAAAACATCCCTGATGGTTTCCTTTGTCCAAGTTTCCTTTGCTAAAATTCCTATAATGCAGGAGAGATAGGAATGCACGGCACAAGGAGAGCTCATGACCTGAGAAACAGGATATACATGTGAGTAAATGTGGAGGATGAAGGTGACTGCCCATCACCAGCAATTCTGAGTGGAAATCTAGCACAGCAGAACGCTGGGGCCAGGAAGGACAGCATTTGCACAGTGCCCACTGCCCACTGGATAGAGTGCTTTTTCAGAGCTGTGTCTTTACACCTTTACAATCCAAGTAAAGTGGAGAAATAAATCATTGTGCACAGTTGTCATCTTTCACCCGGTAGCACCAGCCAAAGAGTTTAAATATAGCTAAGCCACAGCATTTCCCTAGAATAAATGCTCAAATGTTCAGAATAAATTGCCAGGTCCTGGTATCACAGGAATGATTTATAAACCAATTATACTGGAAATTTTATTCTCCATTGTTGCTCTTATAGATTATGGGTCAATTGGTTATTTTACTCCGGTAGGAACTCAGCCTTATTCTGCCATAAAGTGTTAAAACTTGACATACTGGGATTGGTTCTGTCCCTCTTGCAAAACATTTCCAGTTTGAGGCAAAACTTCTGGAATCATTCTGCTGGGGGCCAGGCAATTTTTATGTTGTTTTGTCCCTGTTTGTTCCTGAGGACATCAGCAGGAGTGAAAAGAGATTCTTTCTGTTACATCACCTTTCTCCACCTAATCTTCTCCTGTTCAGTCTGTTTTCTTGTTGGACTTGGATTATGCAGATGATGTTTGTGGTACAGCTAAGTCTGTAAATAATTAGCCATTGAGCCTCCAGCATCCCTGACAGCATCAGTCATAGGGCTGGGGGCAGCAGCTATGAACTGTCCCTGAAGAAGTGTATCTCTACATAGTCAGTGGATGTAAATACTAGGATTAGCAGCACTGCTTCAGATCACCAAAGACAGTATCCAGTTTCCATCTGAGGTCATAAGCAGATACCTGGTAGAGAATAAGGATAGAGCAAGTGTGCTTTATCTATAATGCTCTCCCCTCTCTGAGTGCTCAAGTTTGACTTTTTTTGAAGATTTGTGTGACTCTCGGTAAGCCACACTGGGTCTCTCTGGAACCGATTATCCAATCTGTCTTTGAATATCAATAATTCTAGCAATTAGCTACATTAGCTTTTACCTCTACACTGGAGCAAAACCATAGTTACTATAAAGTCTTTAGCTGAATCATTTTTATTATTGGTGAAACTTGAGCAAGGAAGGAATTTAACCAAGACTGTTAATGAGTATAGAAGAGGAAATTCAGGGGAAACCAGTTTTATGACTCTGCCCTTCAAGACTTCAATTCCTTCAGCAATGCGAATTGGTTAGTGCGTTTTAATTCTCTTTTAATGGACTTATCCATGTCTGTATGTTTTTTATGTCTGTATAAGCCAGAAAGGGAATCCAGCCCAAGAGTTTTGTATTATCTTTGTATCTTCTCCTTCTCCTCCTCTGTTTTTTTTTTTGCCATAGGCAAGCTGAAGTTAAAAGAGAATAGAAATCCGTTCCCAGCCACATTTCAGCCACACTGATGCAAGACCACAGGCGAATGGTTTTGGTATTGTGATGCTCAGCCTTTTTCACATCCTGGATGTGGTTCTTAACACCCCAGAGCTGGCTGTAGTGGGAAGCATACATTGAGCCAGGCTTTTCCTCAGAATGTTCGACTTCCCTCATGACTTCTCTCCCCACATTTCAGTTCATCTAACATATGAATACAACAAGCACTGCAGTAATTAGGACATCGCACCATCATACAGCATTCACAAATCATTATAGAGCAGTTCTGTTTTCAGCATTGACGGAATGGGTAAGCAGTCAGAAAGAATAAAGTAGAGTTCCACTGGTGTGAGCTGAAGATCACTGAAGTCAATATTCTCACATAACGGTTAAATGCTAAGCAAGGTATGAGTGTGTACAATCTGGAACTCTTTTTTAGCTTTACTCTCCTTCTGGGTGAAATAGCACCATAAGTTAGAAGGGCAAATTACAGGATGGATGCCCTTCATGACTTATTTCTCTGACAACAAGCTTTATTCTATGTGGCCTCGTCCAACTGGGTGAGAAGTTTTCTAATGTTTGTCTGCCTATTATTGCTTTTTTACTAGTTGTAATTGTCATCTGAAATAATGAGTATTTACTGTTTTCAGTTATTTGCTGCTTCACTGAAAACAGAACAGTCAGTGGAGTCATTAAGGGCTTCTTCATCAATCCATTAAATAATAAAAAGAATCAGAGCCTGTATATAAAAGATGAGATTTTGCTGACCTGATTGTCAGCTGGAAGTGCGAGCAAATCATACCCACTAGACATCATAGTCATGCTAACAAAAGGCTTTTAGGCACATGCAAAAATGCAGATAGCCAAATGTTCTTATGTTGTGTCTCTGGAGAAATATTGCAGCTGGGCTTGGACAAGAGTCTTCCACTGATTTATACTGCGTGTCCTTTATGGATGGTTGCTCACATGCATACAGTGTCAATAATTTTAGTTTAGACGATCCCATTCAGTATTTTCTCCCTGATAATGCGTTTCCTTGCTGAAATACTTCAGCTTCTTGGATGAAAATTCTCTTTCAAATTCAATAGCTGACTTCATTTTTTTTCTCCCCTAAACATTTCTAATGGTGCAGAATGGGCACGATGGGAAGGGGCTACAGATGGAAGAACAAGTTAGGCAGGGAGCATCAGTGGGTGACCTCCTTGGATGGCAGCTTCACCACAAGGAGCTCTAGGCCAGCCTTTTCTTTGTTTCTACAGAGCCGAGGCAAAGCAACCAGCTCCCTCTTGTTATTTTGGTTTCTTTTTTTCCTGACGACGAATCACTTCCAAGTACATCTGGTTGAGCATAAAGAATGAGAATATGAATACAGGCAATTATGATGGAGTAGAGGTCTTGTAAATTTATACTTAAGCTTACCCCCTGGTAACTCATTCATCTGCTGTCTTGACAGGATGCATGTGAAATAGTGGGACAATAAAAACTGTTGTAATGCTGAAAGATGCTAATAGCTGTCCTCAGGGTGAACTGGGTTTTCAAGACAATCACAGATAATACAGATAACACAGTGGAAGCATTAGACTCAAGAGAATGAGCTCTCAAGCCTTTATTCTGTAAAATAGAGAGACATAGGCTATCTCAAAGGAGGGATGTCCTAGAGGTGTAGGTTTAACAGGATTTTATTTTTACGGAGCAGTACTTTGCAGAACTATGGGCTATCTGAATCTGCTTGCGCTTATGGAAATGCGCAGCAAACAAAGTCACAGACAATTGTTTTTCAACAGGAGTAGGTCTGAGGGTGTTGGAATTGACTCCTTTGGCAGGGTGGTGCCCAGCCTGTCTGCCACAGTGAGAACAAAAAGAAAAGCTTAACAAGGAAATATGTCATGTAACTACTTTGGCAGCCTTTGAATAGCTAGAGATATTTCAGAAAAAAAAAACTCTAAAAATTCAGTATTTTGGAAATACGGATCTATCCCAGGGAATTAGTCAACAGTGAAGTTCCTTTTCTGTCTTCTTTCCACCTCTTTTCTGTATCTCACAGGGAAGATACTGTTATAATTAGAGGACTAGCTGGGAGAAAATGTTCATAAGGCTGTGGATGTTTTCGGATATGCCCACAGACTGAGTTTTGATCAGCTTGGTTCTGTGTGAATATGGACTCCTTTCCAAGGTGATGCTTTTGTGAGAAACCTTAGGAGCAAACAATTAGAATGAATTCACTCTCAGGTGCTGAGGCAAATCCACACAAATGTTTTGGATTTTGAGGATATTTCATTTAATCTAAACGTGCAGCAGTGTTTCCATCTCTCTGTATGTTGCAAGCTAAAAAAAAGCCTTTTCCAGGCCTTACACTACAGCTGTAAAGCGTAATAACCACAACAACTGTCTGCCTGAGGAAGAACAAAAGGACATCCTAAGGGAAAACGCACAGGTGATCCTAGGAAGTACTTGCACTGCAATTTAGGCACAGGACTAGAGGCAGAATGCTGAGTGAGTGAACAAGAAACCCGAACTTTCTAAGGTAGTGCTATTTCTTGTAGCTGAGACCCACCAATGTGATGGGGCAAACTGGTAACACTTAACATACCACAACTTTTGCAGGGAAAAATGAGGTGCCTGTCCCAGAAGTTGCACAAGTGACTACAGATGTAGAATGGTGTGCATTTTGGTCTGGGCATCCTTAATGTGAGTATATTCATTTATTTATTTTAGCTTTTAAATTCTTGCCCTTCTCACCTCAACAGGTATCTTAGATCAAGCCACCTAAATTCATGCTGAAACAAAATGTAACTTTATGATTAATACCTAGGAAAACTCAGAGTGACATGGTAATGTAACCATAAAGGCTTGGGTTCCTTCAGGGAAATCCAGTTGCACTCGCTTTGTTGTCAGAATAATGAGGTCTCAATTTTTTGCTGTCATGGAGTTAATGCATTTGATGCAGGTAGAATGATTACTGAGTCACGGTGACTTTGGAAGGAGACTACAAGTGAAACTTTTCAAAGATGGCTGGTTCCTGGATACGCAGATGACACATCGTTATAAACTAAGTGTCTGTAAAATGTTGGCAATCTGAATCCCATGTTATGCTTGAAGAATAGCAAACCATTCCATGGCAAAGCCCTAAGCCTGGTCCTTTGTAATTACTCTGAACAGAATATGCAATTTTCTGTAGCATAGGTTAAGAAAACAGTTCAGTGTGTATATTCTTTGAATTGTTCATCCCTTGAATTGTTGATCCCCTTGGGGCTGATGAGTACATAATTAGTGACATTAACTCAAGCATTTGTGCTCTATGTTCTTAGTGATTCTGGCTTCAGTTTTCATTGTATCTCTTGAATACGGACAGATGCAAATACTATTTGTAATGAAACACCAGAAATATTTTAGCCAGTGTAATGGTTAGAGATGGGATTCGGTCTTTTTACCATTTTACTTTTTTGTCCTTACTGAGAGTATTGCATCACCATGCCAGATACATAGGACTGGCTGATTTCTGATGGTGAGTTGCTGGGACTGAAAGTTGTTGCTTTGAAGGAGAATGCATTCATTTCTGGGCAATGCAATGACAGAATTGGAGAAATTTAAGTATACTGAGTTTCAGATAAGGTGAAAAGTTTGTACTTCAGGAAATTCACTCAATGTTCCTTGTGCTTCAGCTCACCCAGAGGGAAACTTAGGTAAAAAGTAGCAGTCACACTGAGAAACAGATGTGCTTCGCTTGCCCTGCTCTAAAAGCTGGCAACAAACTCAGAATGATGTGTGAGAGTATCTGATGGGTGGTGGACAATTGCTTTCAAGATGGTTGAGTGCAGTGTTTCTATGGTGTTTAGTCACAAGTGGTCTCTTCCTACCACCGAGAAAAGTGAGCGTTAGTGCTGCCATGTTCTGCCACCGAGGAAGGAGGCATTAAAGCATTATAACATCCACCCTCCTCTCAAATAACAAACATGAGATGTAAAAGCAGTGAGTTCAAATCAGATTGCTGAATTTACAGCAACTTGCCCTGTGCTTGTGTGCTTGTATCCCATAAAACAAGCTGAAGGACAGTAGACCCCTTCGGCAAAATTGGAGGCCCTTTAGTTTACTCTCACTCTGACCACCACTTCCTTATTCCCTCACCCCTTACTGGTGGCTCTGAAGTAATTAGGACTGGATGTAGAAAAGAGGTATATGTCAGGCACCAGGAGATTTGTGGTAGGAACTGCGGAAGGAAGGGAGAAGAGAAGAATGCTTGTGGAACCCACTGAGGAAAGACTGACGCACACCAAGAGACTGCAGAATTTAATCTCACATCACTTCAGGTGACTACTACGGTCACTGGG
>JAOWBP010087157.1:0-26495 GCA_028571105.1 Tragopan temminckii
GTGGCCCTGCCTGCAGGGGGGGAGGAGGGGGGGTTGGAGGTTGATGATCTTTGAGGTCCCTTCCAACCCAAGCCATTATATGATTCTATAATACATATAAAACGTAGAATATATATATTCTAAATATAGATATATATATTTATATATATATATATATAAATATAAAGACATTCTTACTTAGCATCTTTTTTTTTGTTTGTTTGTTTGTTTGAGAAATACTCCTGCTGCATAGCATTTTTTAAGCTGTTAGAGAAGAAACTCAATCCACCTGGTGGTGTTCTAAGAAAGATAATCTTATGTGTAACTAGAAATTTCAGGAATAAATCTAACAGTGGTGGATATTTCCAGTAGAGACAGAGGTATATTATAACGGGAAATGTTCTAGGAAACCTGCTGCAAGAACTTCATTACATTTGGGAAAAGAAGGAAAAAACCAAAACGTTAGGTACAGTATTTTCCATGAAAACAAGCTGGTGCTCCTTATGTATTGGTTAAATGAAGTGTAACATCAATTAAGTTAGTGACTAAAGTAAAAATGCTTGCATTAGGAGAAGATCAAACCAGCTATTGTAAAGCAAAAAAAGATGGGTGAAACAGTAAGCTCTCTAGTAAAATTATACAACTTATTTGTGACATATTTTTCTGCAATGTAGTTAGTGTTGTTTGAGTCTGACCTTTTTCACAGAAAAGGAGGAGTTCTAGCAATAAGGAAAGAAGGTGGAATGCAGTGCTGATTTGAGTCACTTGTGAAGCTCCTCATTAAGTTACATAATACTGCTCTCAAAACTCATCCAATAGCAACTTCTCAATTCAACTGTTTCTTTTCAGCCCAGTTTATTGTCATTTCCCTTTTACCCAGTTTCTTAATCACCCTGTAGAAGCTCTACTACTAACTTCGTGTGCAGTGTCGCTTGAAGTCTGTTGCTGAAGTTCATAAACTGTTCATAGAGTTTGAAAGTAAATCAGAGTGATTGTGGTAAAGAAGTTAATTCCTATTGCTAACAAATCTCTTCTGTACCTGATTATATCAGCTTTTGGGAAATACTAAACTCCTTCAACTTCTGTCAGCATCAGCTTGCAGGAGAAAATCAGCAGTATATATATGGCATAAATAAATTTTTAGGGGTATGTTGATCCTTAAGATTATTACCAGAGAACTTTTCCAGCTGCTGAGAAAAGGTTGAGAGAGTGTTTTAAATGAGAGTGTATATTTGATATATATGTGCTTCTTGGGTTTCATGGAAGGGTAGTTAGGTCATGTTATTATCTTATGAAACGTATATTGAGATGATACATCTATGAGACACCATGCTATGAAAGTACTTGCTATCCCTCACTTAGTATAAATGGGATTAAAAAAAAAATTAAGTTACTTGTGAATTAATTTAATCTTTTCGGACCTCTGAAAAACAGTGGAATAATAATCATGGATCTCGTCCCATTAGTTGTGTTATTCCATTGTTTTTAGTCTTGCAGAATATTATCAAAGTGCTTCAAGGAAATGGTTGATGGAGTGCTGCCATCTCTTGGCTGTGCAAATCACATGTTGCAAAATTATCACATATTTTTCTTAAAATGGAAATGCCCTCCCTAAACAGCTCTTCAGTGTTTATATGGAGGGTGATATTCAACATGACTGCAGACATTTTGCATTTAGTTTGTCTGGGAAGGTTATTAGTGATATTTGAGAGACACTGAGTTGTCCTTCCTTTTAAAGATGGAGAGGCTGGGAGCTATTGAGAAAGTGTGAAGAGCACTGCAATGCTGCTCACACAGCTGGGTGCGTGCTCCTCGTTCTGGAGCTGGCAGTGACAAGGAGGCCATGTGTGCAGCCTTGTAGCCCAACATGGATAGTGCTGCCATTGCTAGTTGCAGCCCACAGCCCTTGTGCTGAGCTGATGACAGTCTTGGGACTTGTGGAACTGTGCTGGAACTGGAGTTTTGGATTGGCTTGTTATACACTAGCTGTGTTATCTAACAACCAGTTATCTGTTACATGGAATGTTTAAGCTTTTGCTTAGCTTTATATTATTGCTTGCTAATGCTTACACTTACATAAATATCTGTAACCAATAGATAGTAATGACAAGTAGTGTTTAGTGTAGTGTGAATTATCTAAGAGCCTATAATAAAACAGAAGGAAGTACAGGCAGGGGATGGAGTGGGGCCATGGGTGTGGGTGATACCACAGGCACCAGGCCTATGGGCAGTGACCAGTCATCAGGTGATGCAGCTGACCGCCCACTTGAAACACTAATGCGCCTTTCCAAAATGCCAACAGTAATAAGAAGTTAGTCAGAATTTGATTCCCTGTGGAGCTGCTAGTAATTCCAAATGCTCCCGAGCCTCACTCCAGGCATTTCAACGTGCAGCTATTCACCCACTGGCAGCTGCTGGCTTCTCTGAGCCTGACTCAGCCTCAGAGAGCTGCAGAGCTCTTTTTGATGGTACATTTGTCATGCAAGTTTCCTTGTGAGAACAATGTGGTAGATAAACACAATGTTGTGTGTTGATTAAATGATAGAGCCTGAGTTTTAACAGCATGAATCCAATGGAGGGAAGTTATACAGCCTCTATGTATGCCAGTTCCATATATATTGTATTATGAATTATCCTACTACTTATTATTTTCTACAGTGCAAATTGAAGCTGGCTATTTATCCATTCATTAAACACCCAGGAAAATCCAATAATTAGTAGCACTATTCCCTCAGTTAATGATAGGCATCTTTAAACACCGAAGTTTATGTTATTTCCTTCCATCTGCACATCTTCAGATCATACCAGAGAAACGTTGAGTACATTTTCTTTAGTCCTTTGGTAGTTTATACATCCTGCCTGGTAGGCTACTATCTATCTGTCCACTTGTCAGTGGCATCGTTGAGTATTCCACTGTTTCAGTTGTATTCAGATACAGCAATTAGATTCCATGTCTCTCAAGCCTTTGGAAGCTTTCAGTGATAGCCTGGAAAATGTTCATCTCTGAGATCCACCTACTAAAACTTTCTTGTTGTCACATCTAATGCTTTCAGTGATGATTTCTTTTGGAACAGTTCTAGTTTCGGAAAGGTGTGAAATGTCAGTTTGATTAATGTGGCTATGTGCAAGTCAACAGAGTTTGTATGAATACTTGTTACTTCTAAATTATAAACATGACTGTCATACTGTTATAGGGATGAATGGTGGGGAATATACCTCCAACATTCCATTTGGGGAATATGGTGTCTCTAATTAGTAAGGAAATGGCATGGCTGCTGTATCCTAGAGACGAGGTATGTGCATGGGCCTAGTCAGCAGAAACAAAGGAAAATACTTTCTTAATTAACCTTTAGTTTATTTTTCTTAGTTCATCTTTCTTTACTCAATTGTTTATAGAAGGTGACAGCAGTGGCAGGAGAGGAAATAATTAAATGAGATTTTTGTTAATCCTTGTGCTCTGTCTGAAACGCTGCTGCAGCCTACAAAACATCCTGACAATTTGCATACTCTGCTCTTTCAGCATTTGCAGATCTCCCATGTTGCTCCTTCAGAGATAAATAGGCTCACTAATCGGTTGATTCAGTTTCAGATAACATCATCCTTACCAAACACCTTGTTAAGTGGGTGAGAATGAATTAAAGATTGCAGAACTATTTTTATGTGTGTGTGTGTGAGAGGAACCCGTATTCGTGGAGGATCTCGAAACATTTTCATCAGACTTAAAATTCAAAATGACTCTGGTGCTCTTGAAACTACTGCCCAAGGACACATTTTGTAAAACTTTAAAAAAATGGTTTGTTCTTACCAGAGCTACAACCTGAATATGAGAGGAGTCATAGTTGTACATAAAAATCCTTTTTCCTTCCTGTCCACTTCAGCAACGCTGCAGGAAAACAAGATGCAAACCAAACAAACAACAGTAAAAGAAAACAACCTTCAGCAGTTGAAAGAACGTGAAAGGGTGGAAGGGACTTAGAAATTCTTATCAGCTAGAAAGGTCAGGATACTGTTTCTGCATTGTTGCTCTTCTGTATAACCAATTGGGATAGAACATTGGAAACGGGTAGAAAACTAAGGTGTTATCTTCATTCCTCCCTTTGGAGATCCTTTAAGCCCAAGTTCCCTAACAAAATGAGAAACGTCTCCTGCTTTACCATTGTCAAACACAGTGAAACTCTTCTCTGGGTATCAGAATTTTGCATGCTTTTTTGAGCATTGTTTCTGACCAAGAAGCATTTTGGAGGTAGGACAGACATGTCTGCCATATGTTAGTACTCTGAAACATCACAACGCTGGGCAGAAATGAGATTCCCTGCTGCAAGTAATAACAGGTGAAGTGTTATATGCAGTAAGTTGCTGTGACTGAGCTAAAATGTTGGTAGAAATCAGGGAGCAGTTTTTCTCACTTTAGGGCTCATTTTGTACGCACTGAAGCTCATGAGTTGTATGTTAATTTTGAAGGGTATCTTGCAGTACTTACAGGATAACAAGACAAGTATCTGCAATGCTGACTACATGACCTCTCAGGGAAGTGTTACTTACCCAATTCCACTTTGACAGGTGAGTCGAAGTTCTTATGCCTGCTTTGCTGTCTTAACTGCAGTTAATGTGCTCCTGAAGAGCATACTGTTTTTTCTTAAACTGCCCATCTCTATATGAGGATTGTTCTTTTGCTCCCTTGACCTGCATGACACATGCGACTTGGAAAATGCCTTACCTTAAAAATATGTTTACTAGTTTAACCAGGGGTGCTGACAAATTATCCTTGTTTTCACTTCAGAAATAAAACTCTTTGCTTATGATTCTTCTTTTCGCTCACCATGATTTTTTTTTGCAAGTCACAGGCCTTTTGAGAACACTGCACATGAGTAGGTAACTGATATTATGATTAGAAGAACAAAAAATAACTTACTGGACATGACAGTGATGCTATGTGCATGTTCAGAGCATTGCTGGTAAGGATATGCTACCTTCTCTAAGCCCTGAAGTTTTGGAGGGTCACAATGAGAGGACAAATGAGCTCATGTTCCTTCAAGAAAGTAGTTGTGAGCTGCAAAGTCTGCTGTTTATTGGGAAATCGCTGTTTTGTTTTTTGTATTTGTGCTAGTAATGAACCCTGTCAGTACTCATCCACAGATGTAACTTTAAGTGCAACTGTCTTTGATCGATTACACTGCAAGGAGGCTGCTTGTAATTCCCTGTTTGTTCCAGTTTACATACTAGACCATCTCTTGGTCACATTATTTTTATTTTGGAGTGAGTATATAATAGATAATCTCATATTTATAGAAATGATTTTATTTCCAGCCTCTCAAGACAAATTTAATCAATATTTATACTTTATTCAAATGAAAATGATATATATTTTTACACATTCGACCTTGTATCAGATAGCAATCCTTTCCCTGCTATACAAGTCTAGTATGTTTTCAATCACTTCTTCTTTCCTGATGTAGACACTGGCAGCAAGTTTTACAAGCTTTTGTTTTATTTTCCACTCCTTTTATATGTTCATACTCAAAATCATTTCAAACAGTTGCCGATGAACTATCTTTATTATTCTGATCCATATGACAGTGAAATTATACAAACAATATTTACTGCACTGAAAAGCTTGAATAGCATCCAGTGGAGGATCAGCTTCTCTGGTAATAATTCCCGAAGAGAAATGGATTACCCTTTTCATAGCTTAAGAAAAAAGCTTAATATTGATTGAGAAATTCACAGTCTTTTTTTTTTTTTTAAATATATTCAGTCAAAGAAAATAAAGGCACATATAGGTCAGTTTTAAGAAAAAAAAATATAAATAATACAAATATTTCCGGTTAGTTTGATTTTTCTGATATATTGAAACATTTAAACTTCAACATCGCTTGGCTACATTTTTTTTGTTACAGAGATTGATGTGTTACACGTTCTTGGTGTTCTATAACACAATCCATCAACTTATCAAGCTGTTCTAGAGGAACAAACTGTGGCATAAAATTAAAGCACCACGGAGACAGTACTTAAATTTTTGCCATATGTGTGCTACATCTTCAGGTTCTGGAAGTAAGATGAGTAAATCTCTGTTTTTATACTACATTTAAGGAAAGAATAGTATTATTTACAAAGCAGTGTGCTGTATTTATTCTAACATAGTTCTTTGCAAGTCTGTTCTTATGAAATAGAGCGAGTCTTAGGCTGTGGATCCGTAGGCTGAAACATAATCATGTGGCTGGTAGGCTTTTGGGAAGGCAGGCTGCTATCTTCCTACCCTTTTCAACAAAGGTTACATAAAATAAGTAACAATAATCAGAAACCAACATCTGAGGTCTTCTTTCTCATTTCCCAGAGAATATAAATATGTTTTATACAAGAAAGGAGAAAATAAAATGCTGAGCCAAATTGTGAAATATGACATGAAGGTAGTAAATTTTATTAGCAACTGAATTTTTAAACTTAATGCCAGAAATTTCTATACATGCATGTCTGTGTTACCAGCCCAGTGCAAACACTTCTATAGCACAAGTTATTCAAGTTATTTCTGGGCATAACATAGAGCTTTGCCCAGGAGAAATGCAAAAAAAAAAAAAAAAAAAAAAAAAAAGTGTTTATGGTAAGTCTTAAGGCAGACAAACCATGAAGGATCCAGACTGGATTTGTGGAATGATCTGTTGATGAACTGAGAAACCAACGTACAGTCCATTTTTTCTTATGTCACTTGCACCATGGGGGAGATGAAAACAAACACCAAGAAGTTGTACGGTGATGGCTGCCACAGCCTACTTTTTAAAAAAGCTTGTCAGCTCTTCATGCCTGAATAATAATTCAAGCAGAATGAATGGGTACACAAGTTCTAATGCAACGTAACACCCACTTGAAATTTTGAAGCTCCTTTTCTACAGTGCTGAAAATAATGAAAATTTAACCAGCATCTCCTGACAGTATGGTGCACAACTGTACAGCTACAAATGAAAGGCATTCACTTACACATTCTTGAGAAGAAAATCTGCTGTATGCTTTGCAGGTACCCATTTTTTTCTTGACTTGTGAAGAGCAGGCACAAATATTTTGAAGAGCAATGAAATTATGCTTTCACAATGAAGTGGCTTACGTGTTCCTTTAATTTGAGAAGCTTGTAGAACAGAGTCATGAAGAAATTATAAGTACTGTACATTTAAGTATAATTTAACTAAAAAACAATTCTCCTCATGCAGCTCACTCAGAGACAATAACAAAGTGACTAGTAGACCTTCCAAGTAAAAGTGAATAGCAACGAGTTAGGAAGAGCTTCCATCCTTGCAGAAACTAGTGGTACTTGTTGGACCATTGCATATTACAAAGAAGTTAAATTATAACTTATTGCAAAAGCAAAGAGGGTGAAGTATTATCAAGAAAAATCACTCATTTGGCTGCAGATACTTTCTTGCCTAGGGGTTTTTAAGAGTCTGGATTGAGGACACCGTCACCAGAGCACATACGTTCTTTCTGTGATAGTATTTAGGATATAGATATATTTATTTATTTATTCAAGCTGAAAGGCTAACAATGTAATTCACCTTTCATGGAGTGAGCAGGCTGACGTGCATTGGTTTTCAACTATAATTAATCAACTATAATTTTTGTGTAAGGACTATATAAAAAGATGTGATGCCTGTTGATAAAGTGATTCATAACATTGCAGGCTAGTAGATTGAAAACATAATTAGGCTATTTTGTAATTATGACTTTCTGTGTGTGCTATTGCTTTATGTTCCCATGATTGAGAGACAAAAAAGGCTGTTTTCACAGTGTGATTCAGAACCCCCTAAGATGTGCTCTGCTCTGCTATGTGACCCGTGGCTGGGTGGCTGATCCATGTTGTATGTTGTACTATCATATAACAAGAGCACAGCTTAACACTTGGCTCAGCTAAAACTGAATTCCCCAAAAGGTACCATACAGAATCATCCAGGTGATGTCAGCTGTCACCTCTGCCCTAGTCCAGACATGGTACCAGACAGATTCTGTGAGCTGCTCCCTTAGAAGGACTGCTAGTTTTGTATTCTTGTTCAGGATGAGGGAGCAGAGGCTGATGCTCTGAACACATGCAGTTATAGCAAAAACGCTAAGTCAAGCCTGAAGCAATGATTGAGCACCTGGTGGGAAGGCAGGGCCAACACAGGGGAGCTCAGGTGCATGCAATGTACCTGAGTGACCATAAGAGCAGGAGCCAGGATCCACCCTTTCTAGACTTCATTGAAGGGTTAGCAGTAGAGGCAAGGGGGTCTTGCTGGAGATCCTGTGTATGTGAGGCCTTCCATAGGTAAGCAGATTCTTTCCTTTCTGTGCCTATGGCTGTTGCATTTGAGCAAGTTCTTACTTGCTGTAGCTTAGGACCTTGCTACTCTGCTATCGTTACTGCATTTTCTATCATGTTACAGCAGTAAAGAAAGGGAAAATATAGGGTTGCAGCTTTGGTTTGGAGAGAGTGGAAAGACATAATCAGGGTCTTGAATTGAAAGAACTGAGACTGTGCTCAGACTTGTGCCTGTGGTTCTGGGATGGAAATATATGTCTCTATACATATCAGACCATATGCCCCGTGCATAATGAGCCTCATGCTTCTGAGAAGTGACAAATGTAATGCAGATACAGAATAAATCTGCTGCTCTGCAGTGTCTTTATCAAACTATATCTTTATACACTGGTTTCTAAATACACTTCAATTATTATAACTGGAAAGACATAAGAGGAAAAAAAAAATCCAAACAGTGGAAAAATGCTTTAGTGCATGTTTGTGATCTCCTCTAATACATTATGATATGTGACAGTTCTGTTGGACCACTGATAACGTAGCACTGGTGCTGAGGTAGATCAGGGCAAACCCTGCCAGGTCTGTCTGGCAGCACACGGTGCTGCTGTCAGGAACTGAGTAAATTCATGCCTATCCCTCCTGCTCAGACCTGGAGAACTGCTAATTGCCTTAAGTAGAAGCTTAGGAACAGAGAGGAACAATCTTCTAACAGGTCTAAATCTTATTTACCGTTCTGCTACAAGCTCTTTAATAATAATAATAAAAAATCCCTAGCGAGAGAAGGCTGTAATCCTCGTGTTCTGAGCCAGCCAGCTCCCCGGTTAGGTTAGACGCCAGCTCCTAACTCCCTCGCAAGGTTCTGCTTGTGATGTGCGCGCTGCTTGTTGCAGCTGACAAGCGGTGGTCAGGAGCCATCCTCTGCTCAAACAAACGTGAAGCACTTCCCTGTCCATCCCGGTGCAGTAACTGCAGGAAGCAATTTGTTTCGTAGCGTGCAGAAGCGGAGCGCGACTATTGCCTCCTTGCTGTAGCAAAGCGGCCCCGAGGAGCCGCGCGGAGCGACCGCTGAGGGCGGCAGAGCCGGCAGAGGGCAGCGCTGTGAGGGAAAGCAGGCGGGATGGCGCGGGTGGGGGGAGCGCCGTACGCAAATGCGCTGTGCTGGGGCTATGAACCCGTGATGGCACGGAGATGTCCGAGCAAAAAGGCCGTAAAAGTCTCTGAAAGTACCAAGTGCTGCCTTTGGACTGTGACCCCGTGTCTGTGTGACTATAAGATATAAAGTGACTATAAAGAGAGAACTGCATAAAATAAGCAGAAGGAGGTAAGTAAAATCCTTTCTGAGAGGCAAAAAAAAAAGTCTCTAAACAAGTGACTGGCTTGCGAAAAATAACGATTGTTCACGGTGTGCTGTGGTCGGAGCACGCAGCTGGTTCAGCAGCAGCTGGTAGCTCCCACCTGTGGGCTGCTGGAGGAGGGTTAATCCTGTGCCCGGTTCAGTGAGAGCAGCGGGGGAAGCCGGCCTCCTTACGATTCAGGAAGGTGTCAAAGGGTGACCTTCATGGAAATGCTTGATGATCTCCCTTAGGCTTGTTTTGTTTGATGCTTACCGAATTGAGTAACACTTTGTAGAAGCTACAGCTTTAAAAGGAGCTATGAAGTGTGCATTTGTGGTTTCTGCAATTGTAAGGCTGAAATAAAATCCTATACAACATTCAGCAGGGATGGAGCAGCTTTAGTATTGTTTGTGAACACGTAGATCCAGGTTAGGATTAGGAGCAGGGCAGTGATATTTGAGGATGAACATGAAGGCTGTAGCTTAATGTGAGTGAATGTGGTGTTCTTGCAAGTCTTTGCTCCTAAGTGTTGCAAGTCTTGGAAGGCTGGAGGGTCTTGGAAAAGGACACACTTCCACCTGTACTCTGAAACCCCCTTTCCAATTTGGGATCTTCCTTGGAACTTAAATCTGAGAGTGAATTTGGATCCTATGGGTTCCCTAGGTGCCCATACAATCCACTAACTGTCATTTAGGTTAAAACACCTCATGTTTTATATAATGCCTAAAAAGTTTTACCTTCCCAGTAGTTTACATTGTTGTCTTTTCCAAGCACAGGTAGAAGATTTTTATTTTTTTCTTTTGCTATTACCTATTATTAGCTACTATATATCACTCACAAAACTATGAGTATGTGAGCAGAATTTGTTGTGGGTACTTACATCACAAGTTGTTTCATAACTTCTATGGAGTTAAAATATGAAGGTACAGTCATAAGATGCTTAAAGTCATTTTGTTTGTTGAGCATCTTCAGTATCAGAATAATTCAGTATTACCACCTGTATGGGGTGCTGATAAGATAAACAGCAATTTTCTGCATTTGTGACTGTAGGGACTCAGCAGTGAGACAGCACTTCCCTGGTACACAAGGCAACCCAAAGGCCAGATGGAAAGGCAGGGAGGAGGTCTGCGAACTCCTGGATGACAAAGCTATCTTTTCATAATAATCACCGTAATCTTTTCTAAAAAAGGAAGACTGGGCATGGCTAAATAGCATCAAAAGCTGTATGATCTCAAGCTGGGTTTCTTGGCAGTGCTCAGCCTTAGCATTTCAGTGACGGTAGTTACTGACTGCATCCTGAGAAGTCCGTGTGATGCTTACAGATGAATTTGTGGAAGCGAGGTCAAGGTAGCACTTGAAAATCTTTAATCATTGAATCTGTATGTAATTAAAAATTGCATGATTAATCTTTGATAAAGTCATAGCAGTGTAATTTGCAGTACTTTTTATTAAGAGAACAAGGAGGTTTCCTCTTCCAGACTACAGAGCAAGGATTTCTTATGATCTGTTTCCTCTCTGCTGGTACTTTTTGCTAATTCTGGCCAGTTTTGCCTATTCAGCTTGAAGATCTTACTCCACTTTTCACAGGGATTAGTCTATTTTCTGTAAAAGGATGGAGATTTATCAGATATTTGTTTGCCCAGTTTAGACGGTAGATACAGGTAGCTTGGTTTAATGAAGGGGCCTTCTTCAGAAGCCTTTGAGAAGAACATTTTCTGAACAGGGAGTTCCTACTGGTAATGAATGGGAGAATGCCATATTTACGTAAATCCATGTGGTGAAAGTCAGTCTCTTTGCATGGGGACAAACCAATTGTAAAGGTTATGATAAATTAGTCTCATTGTAGACCTTTGTGCAGGTGGGAAGACTGTTCTGACAAGTGAGTTTTATGACAAGTGAACAAAGCATGACTTGAGTCACATACTGCCTTGTCCACTTGTCTGCGTAGGTGTGTGTCTGCTGAGTCACAAGGGCTGGAAAGCTATCTTGCCTCCTCAAGAGCAGCAAGCCTTACCTATCACCTAGCAAATTTATAAGTAGGTCGCCTATTCCAACTCTGGTACACCTGTTCTAACTGCTCCATAATGAGCAGTAACATTTTTGGGACAAGTTCTCTGACAGTGGCATGCTAAGCAGCATTCTCTGCATTCACCCTGGCTGGCGCTGCTGAGCTTGTCACCTAATGGCATGCAGCACTCTGCATGACACCGTTCCCTCCCATCTGTCATATCTCTATTTTGTGACCATCCATTGTTCCAGTGGGCCGGGGAAGCAAAACCACAGGCATCTCTCCATCAGGTTCCCTCTTTGTAGGCTGGGGAGCTGAAATATCCCTTTTGTTTGCAGG
The DNA here is from genome assembly GCA_028571105.1 of Tragopan temminckii. Lineage (NCBI taxonomy): Eukaryota > Metazoa > Chordata > Aves > Galliformes > Phasianidae > Tragopan > Tragopan temminckii. The sequence goes on from JAOWBP010087157.1 coordinate 11,939, forward strand.
AAATATGCTTGGATTTGGGAGTAGGAGGATACTACAGAGAAATCAAGCAGCCTCTGCTTTTGTTTTCCTGTAGCTCTAGTGTTGGCAAAATAAGCTCATTTGCTTAGGAAGAATCATGGACTCACTGTTAAGTTCAAACTCGGGAAAACATACCAGCTTTTGAAGTACTTTCCACTCAGTGGAACTAAGAAAGTAGCCAGGAACCAACTGAAGTGATATTCAATTTCCCAAAAAAAAAAAAAAAAAAGGAAATACCTTTTATTTCATCATTAGCTTAAACGATGAACAGCAGCGCAGCACTGAAAGTGTGAATGACATAAGTAATTCAGTGATTCCCATCTAGAAACACAGACTTGACATAGGAATGATGACTAGTTTGATGTGATCCCATTGCAGATGGGTAATTTCAAGCAGCTGGTGTGCATTATCTAAAATGTCATTAAAATCATCAGCTTTAAAGGTACTAGAGACCTAAGTTTTCAGGTGTCCCTGGATGACTTGAATGTAATGTTATGGATCTGAAATGAAAACTTCCTCTAATGGATTTTAAACCCACTGCACAGTATTTGAAGAGTTGAAGAGAAGGGTTTCTAGTATTTTGATAGACATAATGCAAGTGCTTTCAGGCTCAGAGGTACACATTAATAATAAAACTGAATGAATATCTTCCTTTTACTTTTCTGTAACTTATATAAAAGAAATTTTGCAATTGTTTTGTCTCCAATCCTTATTTTTGATTTCCTGGGTAAGGAGCATAATCAGAATTCCTAAGATTTTTTTCTGTTAAGAGGTTTTATCTGTAATTAACTAACTGCCACTACAGATTCTTAGTACTAAAAGAAAGAACTAACGATGGAGATTAACTGGAAAAAATATTTGAAAAAAATGAGTTACGTGACAATGTGATTTATTTCAAACATTGAATGGATTTGTTAAGGGGGTATTTTTGTCATCTTATGTTTGCAGTAAAACAAGAAACACTAAGAGCTACCTCCTGGCATCCCTTGGAAGAAAAGGGGATAGTGCCCAACAGAGTGTGTTTTAGCTGCTAACCAGCAGATCTAACTGGCTGTCTTCCATAACTTGATCTTAAACAGCATCATTATAGAAATAAAGTTTAATATCTGATCTGATTTTGAACAGGTTGTGAAATATGCACAAGAGCAAACAATCCATGCTGTGCCATTTATTAAGCTTGTTTAATGGTTATTTATGTCTGTGTGTCAGAGATGTGTGGTGCTGGTAAAAAAAAAAAATACATGGACAGCTGGAAAGACAAAGTAGTAGTTTAGAAGTTGTGCTATTTGTTCCTGCTCATTAACTCTAGACACATATATTGTTTGGATGCCTATTGTTGAGGAGCTGATGTAAGAAATTGCAAGTGATGCTTTTTGGCAATTCATTTGTTATGTTCTACACAAATTTTAGAAAGGTTCCCAATTTTGTCCCACGTGCTTTGCGAAAGTATTGGTATCTTCTCACAGTATGAGTCAAAGATTTGGTATAGTTACTTGAGTCCAAATTATTCTGTGTTTTTAAACAAACAGATATTGTGAAAACATTTGTCGAAGTCTTAATCTTTTATTTAATCCAGAGCACTTCATGTGAAAAGCAGAGCCCAGGGATCCTAAACCACAGTGGATAGTTTCAGCAGTCAACTTAAAATCTGATTCTGATGCTGTGACTCTTTGTGAATCAAAATGCCTGTATGTAAGAACTTACTATTTCATGTTCCTCTCTGACCAGTCAGCAATTTTGTTATCAAATCGTCTGATTTGGTATTTGATTTTACTTTTAGCTTTTACAAGGAATGCTGTTTGCTTTCTGATGTAGAAAAGAGCTTGATGCCATGAGCCATGTGAGAAGAGATTACTTCCTCTGGTTGAAGTGTAGACCTCCTGCATATAGATTATTTCCAAGAAGAGAAGCTGAGTATTCAGAGGCAGCTCCTCAAAATGCCTGCAGTAATATGAAACAGTCACAGATGTGAGCATGTCTAAGCTACACTATCCTAGACTTCACTGCATTTGGCTCCTGGGTAATATTGTAAGATATTTTTTTCTGTGTTTTATTTATTGTAGCAGGAGTAATTTTCCTACAGCAGGTGTGTTTTCCCTTTAATGAGAAGGCTCTAGCCAAAGACCTTTGTGCTGCTCCAGTGTTGAATATTGACTCCTCATCTCACTGCTTGGAGACAGATGTAAGGAAGGCCGTGCCAGTGATGATGCAGAAAGATGTTCAGAGATTGCACTAGTGAGAGCTTAGCGGGAATTCAGCAGTAATGTGAAAAACAGGTACAAGATGTCTGAAGTTAAATAAAAAAACTAAAGTGAATACTTGACTGGCTGAAAATTGTGGTTGTAAGTAACTTGCCCAAAGTCATGTAAGGACTCTGCTGTGCAGCTAGGGACAGAATCCTGCCCAGCTTTTATAAGACATGAAAGTTATTTACAAAGCCAGATCTAGCCTTTTGGAATAGGATCTTGCTGGAGAGCCACAGTTCTTACGAGCACTTATTGATGGAATTAATGTGCAAAAACATTTTGTGTTTTTCTCAATTATCCCTGGGTCTGGTGGCTGTATTTTAAAAAGTTTTCAGAGTCTTCCCATCCGTGAATCAGTTACAAAAGGGTGTAAAGATTTTCCTTCTGTAATTTTTCAGAAGAAGGGCTGCTTTTAAAATAAAGGGCAATCTGTGTCAATTTATGATGGCTTTAATTAATCTGTGACTAAAAAAAACCAACAGGGCAGGATGTGTGGATGATCACTAGAAAAAATACTCTGCGCTTAAAGGGATTTTTGAATTGCCCAATGCTCATGCTTGTAAAGGATGGAAAAGGGTTAAGAGATGCTGAGAAGGTCTCAGGAGACTAACAGCAGAGAAATACCACTAATGCTTAACAAACATCAGAAGAAATAGTGTCTTCTCAAGGATGTGCTGTGCTATGCCCAGGTGATTAGTACTTAACTTCTGTTATTGTATGCCTAAATTCTAGTGAGGCTGAGCTTCTTTAAATGAGATGCATTTGAAGTACTAAATACACTGAAAACAAATATAGCATCTTACTACTTCTGGCTTAAGAAAAAAAACACTTTATCAGGTGAGTAGGTCCTCATGTGGAGTAGTCACCCAGAGCTGGCAGGCAGCAAAGCACCCCTAGCAGCCAACACATTCAGTGTGCCATGCACGTTAACAGTGCTTAGCACCAGCAGCAAACAGTGCTTAGGTCTAAAATTCATGTGTTTTTGTACTGATTAAAGATGCACATACAGGCAGGCATGCGAGTTTATATAGGTAAACTACTGTATTCCAGCACTGCAGTTGCAATTACAGGATCTTACTACATATTGCTTTTCAGTGGTGAAGAAACGCCCAAATATGAAACTGCTCCCTGCGCAAGGGCGTTGCTCTCATACTGTGTTCATTTCTAAACTGACAGATCAGTACGCAAAATGCACAGGCGTGATGAGTGATAGAGAGCAAGAGAAAATTTCCCAATATTTTTGTGTTGAAGGTGGATGAATTTCTTGTCTTTCTCTTGTTCTTCTCAAAGCATTCTGACATAAAGACTAGGTCGTTTGCACACAGCAGCACAAATGCCATTATTGTGTTGATTGAGGTAAAGGGCAGAAGTATTGGTCATAGGGATGCAGAGGAGAAGAAAAATCCCTTATTACAAAACTAAGGCTTAAACCAGTTTAAATGAAAGAAACCTTATACTATCCAGGGAGGGAGGGACTCTCTCAAATTCTGAGAAGGAACATTGAACTTGATACTAAAGAGTAGCATGGGGGAAAATCGTGATGGGAGAGAGAATAAATCAGAGCAAGAGAGAAAAGCGCCCCAGAGAAAATCTAGCTAGAGCAGAAGAGACATGAAAAGCAAATTGACTGCTTTGTTTCACACTTAGCAAAGCCTGAGTGTGCATAGCAGCATCAGTGTCAGGCTTGAAGTTTTGAAGAAACAACAACCTTAAGTCACATAGGTCAGAAGCCATCAGAGTGCAGCTTCAACCCTCCTGTGCTGACACATCTTTGGTTTTATCTAGACTGCTGCAGCTTCTTCTTCTGTGGCCTTTTTAGGACCCCTCATGGTCCATATCAAAGAATTCCTTTTTATATTTTCTTTCTCACACCCCTGTTGCTACATGTTCCACTGGTCCTGATTGTACCCTTTGCATCTGTTCAGATCTAATGCACTCCTCTTGTTCTACCTGTTAAGCTTTTACTGATCCCTCTTTCTCCATTTCTCTTACACTTCTATTTTTTTTCATATCTTTTCTATGAGCTGCATTTGTAGTGCTCTGTTCTTCTCTTTGCGTTGGCTGTGTGCCAGTCTTAATGATCCTTCCCTTCAGTCTATTGTGTTTTGGGTGCCCCTTGATAAAGCTTTACCTCCCTTTACTTCAAATTTCACAACTGCGAAGTGCCGATAGCATTGCTGACTTCCTTTGTGGAATATTTGGAAACCTACTGGTGAAAGCTATGTGTGAAAGGTAAATATAATTGCAACTTCAATCAATAAATATGAAGAATAGGGTCAGCCATGCGTATCTCAGGGCTTTATTGCAAGATACTCTTTGATATTCCTCTGTCCAACATGGATAAGTTTGTGCATGCTGTGTATCAAGTGCAGACAGCAACCTAAGCTTTAGCTCAAATTTATTGAGAATGCACCGTGTACATAATTTCAGGGTTATATCATTGGCCTTAAAATCTGGTGTCATTCCGAGGAGGGATTGTGAACTGCGTCTGTGGCTGCCTTTCTGCCTGGGGTATAAGCACAGATGAGGGAGGAAGGGCTGCTGCAGAAACTTCTGTTGCTGGTCTGATGAATTCACAGAAGTTCATTGTTAAGTGCCTGATATACTTTCTACGCTTGCTAACTAAAAAATATGGTCATGGCTTTTCTTGAAATTTTCCCTCAAGAATCATTTATCTTTATGTTGGGAATAAGCATGAGAAGGTGAAGTTCAAAGCTGCTATTTCTGAAAACAGAGTCTTAGAAAGGAAATGCCATATCAGTTTTCACTCTGGCAACTCATCAACACTTCCAGATCTCTTTTAACTTATTCTTTTGTGAAACAAACAATACATGTGAGAACAGAACTGCATACATTTATCCTTCATCTAAAATGAAGGCTCTATTGAGACTATTTTTAGAGGGTTTTGGTTTTACATGTATTATGAATTGTGAGCTTTTTTACCTACTGGAGACTTTGTAAATGTTTACCCTTTAAAGCTGTTATTACCAATTGTCCAGTATTATGGAAGTATAATATGGTATTTCATCACACTGAAGTATAAGATGTTCTGAAAAATACATGAGGAACTTGTGTGAAAACTTGTGTTCTCATAAGCAGTGACTAAATTTTCAGAAGGTCCTTTCCAGAAACAGATACTGTTCTTTATTGTGTGATCATAAAGAGTGTGTCAATCAGCCATGTGTTATTGATGCAATGGTGTATATTTTTCCTTTTTGCCTGTAAGTTTTTTTCATTCAATACTGGCTTGTTTTTGCAAGAAACCATTGTTTTCAAAGATTTTAGGGGTTTTTGTCAGAAATGATCAGCTGTGGTCCTGATGTCTCCCTTCATGTGAAACTGCTCATTCTCTCATTTTTATAACAAGTCTGCTGGTAGGAGTTGTCTAGAGCTTAAAATTATGCTGAATGTCACGCTTACTGGAACAACTCAGTATGCTGAGATTGTCTCATTTCATTAGATGTTATTTCATCTTTTTCAATTTTTTTTAATGACAGTAGCCTGGTGCATAGATCTCTAAAAAGTCCACAGAAACCAGAAGATGAAATGTGGAGTGATTCATCTGAGCACTGATTCAGTCCAAAAACTGAACAATAGGTTTCATAACTGTCAGTGCTGAGTGGAGTTCCTTGTCTTCTTCTACACTCCAAGCCTTCGGTCACCCATGGAGGAAGCTGATTTCTACTTCTGAATGAGGATATTTTGTTCACAGCACCATAGGCAAGTATCTAAAAGTATGTCTACACTAAGAAGCAAAGAACTTCATGCTAATTGATTTTTGATTCACATTTGCCATTCCAGTGTAACCTAATACTGAAATAATATTTCTGGACATTTTTAGTTCTTCCAGGAAGTGTTCAGGAAGAGGAGAGCTTGAATGGCTGCTGGCTTGGTCTGCAGATGTGTAGTTCTTCCAGGGTTGGATTTGCAGGGTTCACATAAGCATGAACTCAGACCCTCTGCTAAGGTAGAGGTGATATTTAGACTGCGTTCTGCTGAAGTGTTCCTGAGTTTGATGAAGAAGCAAGCAGTGTAGTTGATGTGCAAATTTGAGTTGGCAAGGAGACTGCATTTATTTGAAAAGGCAGGCTCTGGAAAAATGGCACCACTTTCTTATGGTGGTTACTAGGCTGTTGCATACAATCTCCAACCTTTTGTTCCTCTATGATTCCTCCTTAAGAGGAATTGTAGATAGAGTTTTCGTTATCTTTTCTGGATTGTGGGCAAGTTGTTTGTCTTTATCTCAGACTGTCTCTGAGAACAACAACAATGCAGTTTCTTTTAGGCATAGTGCTCACTTAATGATAGCATCTTGGCAATGAGTGATGATGCACGAAACCTGCTTTAGTCTTGCCACTTCCTGAACCTAAGAAAGATACAGCTTCTTTGGAAACTTTCCTTGAATCTCCTTTCTGTCAGCAAGCTCACCTCCATCCCTTGCTCCTATGAGATGGCCCTCTTAGCTTACTGCTCTCTGCCTTCATACTGCTGTCTTGCACAAATCAAGTGGAAATGGTTTCCTTGGTTGCTACTCATTTCCCTACCAACTGAGCATACATGGTTGCCTACTCTGCTGCATTCTTTTTCACTCTTACTACTGCTACACTGAGGTTACACAGGAGATTGTAGTATTCTAACACAGTTGGTTATTTAGCTCCTAAAATTGTACCTCTAAATAGTGACTATGTGAACTATTCATCCTAGTTATTTCTCATATGGAACAGACTGGTCTGAGGTAGCTTTGTGGCCAGGTGTGATACCTGTGAGTGTTACATGTCAGTAAATGATCAGCTGGGGATTGCTTGCTAGCTAATATCTGTAAATACCATTTTATTCTGTAATCATTTACTTCTGCAAACAATCATTTTATTAACAGTGGAGTCATGTACCCAGATGATGGAATTTTCTGACTTTCTGTGCTGAATTACATATTGGGAAATGAAGAAAACTTGCTCCAAAGTGGAGATAAGGAAAATCATCATCTGAATTGATACCATCTTAGTCTAAGGACGGTAACTGCATAGGCAGAGGTCTCCAGATTCATTTCTTATATACCCAGTGGAGTTAATCTAAGAATAATATTCTTTTGGATCAGTGTGGTGTTAGTGGTAGAAAATCACTAGGAAAGAAGAGAATTCTTTTTATTAGTAGCGGGGCTGAGCAGAGAAGTACCTGAGCAGGAGAGATAGAAATGTCTGTTTGTGCTTGATAAGAAGTAAATCATTGTATTTGAAACATTTTCCATGCAATAAGTTACTATTGTTTTCTTTAAGGTATTTCTTGTATGTGTTGGCTCCAGTCCTACTGTGCTATACACTGTCCAAATATAAAGAAGAGTAAAAGCCAGCCTCAAATAGTTGAAAATCTAAGTGAAAGGCAAACATAAAGATAAAGCAAATAGAGAAAGGGAAGAGAGGAAGATGTAGGGAGTACAAATGGTCTGAATGAGTGAATCTCAGCTTTGTGTATACTAACTAAAAGGAATGTAGTGATCATGCTGGTATGGAATTTTATGAGACATTTAGACAGAATTGTTATCAAAGAATGGATCAAAATAGTTCCTGTAAAGGACAAAACACTATCTTTGCATCCCATTTGATTTTTTCTTTACTTGAACAGAGGAAATCTTGTAAATCCAATAGTAAATGCAGTTTATGAGGATAAAGCCACTATACAAAAAAAGATCATGGAAATAGAAGAAAGCTTTCCTGTGAATTAGGAAGACTAAGAAGGTAAGAAATAAGGGTTTGAGGAAAAGATTAATCATTTAGTAATGTAAGAATCCTTATTTCTGGAAATTATCTGGAAAGGGAGTAGATAGGGTTTCTTTTCATTGATAAGGGTGAAGTTACATGGGGCTTGTTAGCCATGAGGAGGTGCAAAGAATGTAGAAGGATCAAGCAGTGATAGAGCATTCCGTAATAAATGACAGGTGAGCTTCAGGGTAGACAGCTGACAGTAACTGATTCTGAAGGGACAATTGGAACTAATCATACTACCTGATAGATTCTAAATTAGCTGTAACAACTCCGGGAAAAATACTTGATCATTGCAGGGAACAGCATAGAGAAAGCTGAAGTGCTGTGCAGTCCGCAAAGAAATAGAGATGTTAGATTGTATTAAGACAAAATGAGTATCATTACTGAAATTTATGGTACACTGTTGCTGTATTGAAGTGTTCAATCTCAGTCATTCCATCTCAGAAGGCATATGAAATAATGGAAGAAGTCCTAAAGAGAGCAACTAAATTGATAAAGAAATAAAAAAACAATTCCCAGAGAAGTAAACATGAGGATGTTTAAGATGGTGCTAACGAAATTAATACAGGGCAACATAATGGATAGGTGATTGTGAGGTGAGTCTTCCCCTTTTATCTGCAATAAAACATAGTAGAAGTGATTTTTTTTGGTTTACTTATATGCACCTAAAAGGCTGCAGACTCAAAAAGAATGATAAAAGCAAACACTGAGGATGGCTGAACTAACCCAATTTTTTCATTCTGAACACTTTGTTGTGGGAAAGATTCCTTGCTGTGATTTTTCAGATCTGGCCGTCCCCCAGCAGCTGCTGCTCTTACTGGCTCTGGGCTTTCTGCAGGCTCTGGGCACTCCAAGGGCAGGTGTTCACCCACAAACTGCTGCAGGCCGCTCCAGGAGCTGTTTGTTTTCATTTTTCAGAACCATTTTTCAGAATGCTTGCCTCTTCTCCAGCTGCTGACCATGACTGAGAGAGCCCTGAGCATTCTGCTTGATGCTGCGCTCTGTACAGGTGAACAAACAGCACTGCCCAGCCTTCTAGCATCCTGCAAACAAAGGATGCAAACTCCAGCTCCTTCCTAGCTGTAGGTCCCTATGTGTTGCATCATGTAGCCTGTCATGAGCGCTTTGGCAAGTTAATTACCTTTCATTGTGCTAAGCGCTCTCATTATCTAGCCTCATTATCAGTGCCATCTGTTTAGCTAATACTTTATCTGGACAAGCTCAGGTCTAAGCTGGCTCCAGTATTGTATCATTGACATTTAGTGTACTTCTTAAATGGGCAGGCAGATGATACAATGATCAGGATATCTAGAGCCTGTCACCCACTCCCATCATTGCTTCAGATGGGTTGGGGGGGGACTCTAAGAGATCCCTCAGCCCACAGAAGATGGGATTAATAATTCCAAGGTATTCCCGACAAACGCTTGCCTAACTTGTCCTTAGGTGCTCCTGGCTGCAACTTAACCATCTTGCCAGAGTGGGCAGGAGCAGCAGCTTCTGGGGAAACTTCTGTTACGTGAGGGCTGTTGTTGTGAATCCTTAGCATTTGGCTAAGTTAAACAAACACAATTCTCCCAATGTTTCCTCACAGAGTGTTTTCCAAACCTTTGATCACTCTGCTCTCAACTATTCAGTGCCTCATATCTTTCTTGATGTTTGATATATTGAATTCCATACAGCACTCCAGTTTCAGGCTGCAGAGCTACTTCGTGTGTCCAGTATGTAAAATCTTCATCACACCCTCCAGCACTAGGGCAACTTCATTGGAGAAAAAAATACTGTGTTCAGTTTGCAATCCTTCAGCTGCCACATCTTCCTCCTGATTGTTCTGTAATTAGTTGTTACCCATCTTGTATTTGTGCAGCTGACGATTCCTACATAAATGCAGTATGTTGCACTTGTCTTCACTGAGTTGTACCTTATTTATTAGTTTCCCCAAATTGTCTACATAAATTTTGAATTTTAATGCTGTCCTCTCCAGTCCTCGTGCGTCTTCTTAGCTTGATACTATCTGCAGATTTAATTACTTTGTTTCATTTCATCATTCAGGTAATTCATAAGAATAGCACTGAGCTAAGTTTAGACTCTTTCGGGAGCTTTACTCAATACACTATTTTCTTTTGGCAGAAAACCAAGAGTTTTGCAGAAGTTTTTGTTGTTTTAGAATATCTTCATTGAGATTGTATTCCCTTAACTCATTTTAATTGTATCAGAAGCATTTCTGAGTTTGATCCAAAACTAATCCTGACTTAAAAAGCTAGTTACCTTGTCCTAGTAAGACATTAGACTCACTTATAACAACCATGTAGTTTTATAGGTGTTCATACAGTACCAAGATAATCAATGAGATGTAACTGGATTTTGTTTCTAAGGCAAGTCATTTTTCATTTTATTACTGCTAGCCAGTGATTTTCATGCAGGGTGTTCACACTTCTCTCCACTGCCTTTGTATGTATTCCACTCTATACACACTGGATACTCTATTTGTGTATTTAGGTAGTAGAACTGAGTTCTTCTCCTGTTAGTCATCCCTACCAATCCTTGTCACTCATACTCAAAGAAATAAACTCAGCTGTAAAAGAATTGATTTTTGTCTGTTATGTATCTATCTATATTTGTTTAAAATTGCCTATTTCCTTCAGATTTGGCAACTGATTGGTGATCACTAGAGGCAAGGGAGCTGATGTGTTTGCACATTGTAAAGTAAGGCACAATTTGTTGCAACAGTGGTGATTAAACATGAACTGTCAGCGTAATCTGGTTTTCTACAGTTAAATATGCATTGAAAATATTAATATAAATAATAGCTTCTATTATACAGAGCAGGCTGCTTTACAGCCCCTGCATGGGGCAGGTAGCAAGCAAATAGCAGAGAGCATGCTGGTTAACTCTGGGAGCATTTCTGCAGAAACTCATGCTGTTCCAAAAAAATAGGAAACTTTCCTATGACTTCAGCCCAAATAGAAAACCAGCGTTTCAGGTATGGAGCAGCTGGCAAGGTGCAGTTATGGGCATTTGCTTTTGTCTGTGGGGTTATGTGGGTAGAGGAGCAGTGACTGTGTGCTGGCCCCCAAAGGTCATCTCACAGTCAAAGAAAGCATCTACTCTCTGCAACAGAGGTGTGAATTTCTTACACTCCTTTGCTCGGAGCCCTGTCTGCAGCACAGAAATGTATGTATGACTTAAAAATCAGCTCTTAATGAAGTTGCTTTAGTAATGCAGGCCCTTTCAAAAAGCATGAGTGAGCCCAGTTGTGAATCTCTTTCAGATGAGTCTTTGTGTCTGTGTTCACTTTTTATTGTGTTATTTTTGGTGGCAATACTCCTAAGATAATAGCTGATTCTCTCTGTGATGATTTGCATAAGAAGTTAAATGAGAAAAATAGTATTGCCCAGTAATCTGTGTATCATCATCTGTGCATCTCATCATTTGCTATGGTGCATATGGTTGGAGTGTGTAATGCCAAGAAAGGGATGGAGGAAATACAGATGAGCTGTGGGCAGTGCATCTGAAACATAGGGTCTGCCTGGGAAACCCTGCCTCCAGAATGATTATATTTGTTCTTCTGCAGAATAGAAGTGCTTACGGTGGTGATACGGATGTCTGCACTGTAACTTGGACCAAGTCCATCCTTTCTCTTCTGAAAGGTCACCAAAGAACTGCTAAATAGCAGCAACTTTCAGCTTTGTGTCAGAAGTAGTTTGCCAGTCACTAAGGCAGCACTTCACAAACTTTTAAATTCAACCTGGTACATCAGGAGCAGTGTAATGAGCTCTGGTAGTCACACAGGACACAAACTATGTGCTTGGATAACACTTAATGCATGCATTGCCATCCCTGTAACTCTGCAGTCTTGTATAGAGCTATTACACTTAAGAAAGGATATGTACCTGGTGAATCACACTTACTAAATCTGATTTACTTGTAGCAAAGCCTAAAACAAACAGCACAACGCATTTTTATGTTTTTAAAGATATACTGCTTCCTTCGCTATTCTACACGTAGGATAATGACAATGAAAATAACAGCAAAGGCTGCCAGAACAGCCTGAGGGACTTGACTTGCTGTAATAGCGCCTGACCTCTATCTGTTGTCTGTCCTTCATAAGTTGCTTGTACGGAAGTGGAACCAATTCTCATTATTAAAACCAAAACCAATTCTGTAGTTGCTGAGTGATAGGCAGGGTATGTATTTTTCAAATCTATTTGCTTGCATCTACCACCTTCCTTCCGCTGCTGAAAAAAGGGCAAAAGGAAACATTTATTTGTTTAAAAATGTGTACCTTGCATTTCTCTTCTGATAACCCCCCAAAAACAATGTTCCTATACTATTACTTATTACAGTGCATTGTTTGCTAGGGCTATGTTTTCTATCGTGGGATTCAAATTGCTTCTTGTGCCATCAGCGTTTTCCTTTTTCACATTTCTTTCAGGGCGAAATGGATAATGTATTTCTCTGCAGTAGCAAGAGCGATCAGGGAAAACTTTATTTAGGGTGAAAGGGAAAATAGCAGAGCATGTATCTACACTAAAAGTCTGTTTAGAAGATCAGAAGCCAACATATTTGCAAGACAGCAACATACCTGCTTTAAATGAAGCTCAGAAGGATATAGGAACATCACATGTAATGAGCACTAACCTACTATTTGTATTGTAGCGGAAATGCAAAGATTTAAGAATGAGGAATTGAAATGAAGGGCAGTATTTATGAAAGTGTATTTATTTTGCAGAGAAGCAGTGACACTCTTGTAACAGTAAAATTTGAAGCGCCTTTAGAAGTAAACAAGTGTATTTCCATTCAGCGTTATTGCATGGGAGACTACATAAATAAAAATCCAAACAGTGCTTTCTTAATTCACACATACAGTTACATTTAATGGCAATAGGACTTCCAGCATGAGTAAAACCAGCAGGGTTTGGCCCATAACAATTATTCTTGTTTGCAGTCTGCCTGTTTTCTAAAGGTTAGCACTAAGATTTCATGTACTTTCTTCCACAACACTGCCTCTGATTTAAGGAGCTGCTGGCTCCTGCCCTCCAGCTCCTCATTCCCCCTTCAAAGCACCTCTTCAGCTGTGCCAACATGAGTGTTAGTTGGGCCATTTGGCTAACCAAATGTGGGGGAAAATACAGGCAGCACTCCCTGCCTGTTCCACAATGGCAATTTAGAAGCAGAGAAGTGAAGATCTAGGAAATGTAACGAGTGTACCTCATCCAAAGAGAAATGAAAGTGGTCATCAGGGAATGATAGATACAGAAGCAGAACCTGTTTTTAAGTGCCAAACCTCTGCTTTAGTATGGTAAATCATGTAGTGATACGGTAAAGTGGTCACAGAGAAAGGACTACTAAAGCTGATTGCCTAGTTTAAAAAGCAATACTAACATGCATAATCCAGCATCTTCTGAATTTTAGATTGAGTCTGCTTGCATTAGTGTAGCACTTACAGAATTGAGCTATGACAGGAGCTGACAGTTATGTCAGACAACTTAAAGTTTCAAATTTTCCCCCTTTTCCAGGTAACTAAAAATGATAGGGAGTTATGCCAATGAAGCAACGGGAAAGAAGAAGCATAAACTGTGATGCAATTAGCTCCTTTTTCCTTTCTTCCCTGAATAGACATGTTAATGGATACCATTCAAACTGCTTCATTCACAGTGATACAGTGCTCTGTTATGAAATCATTCAGATTGTGCTTAACTGTAGAAGTGGGAATACTTTAAGTGCTGCAAGTGCTGAGACCACTTGCACTTAGTCTGTAGAACATGCTCGATATTTTGCTGGATCAGGGCTAGAATACTGAGCCTTTCTTTGTAGGAATGAATGTAAGCTGATCTGCTGCTTATGAGAAGGTATAATGGAAGTTTCATTTTTCCTTTGTTTTGAGGTTCTGTTTAGCAGTGTATTCCTCCTGGCCCCTGCAGGAAGAACTGTATCTAGATAATGTTTCATTGTTACGGCAGCAAATGAGCTGTTAAGTAAATGAACTAATTAGTCTTTGAATCATTAGGTTGCGTATAGCTAGTCAGATGGAATTGTGAGCTGGTGTGCAGGGATGCTTTTACTAGATTGGCCGTGATTCTGAGAAGTAAACAGAGCCCTTTTACATGTTTTCATGGTTTCTTTTGCCTTATATGGCTGTTTTGACTTGGTATTCTCTGTTCTGCTGCCCAATACCAAGAGGAGAATCCTTATTTTTTTTGTTTTTATTTCTGTAGTTACCTTTTTTGACCTGGGAAGATTGGAAAAGAAAGCTGGAATTGCAGGATGCATATTTGGCTTCAGTCTTTACCTTGATGATTTCAGGTGCAGTATATGCATTTTGCTTCAGATCATGATTTATACAGATGAAGAATGTTACTGTCTTTAACTGTAATATGTTTCATGGACATGTCTTAGTGTCCAGAAGGTCTTGTATAACTTAGTACTGATACTGACAATCACACAGGTGTGCTGACATGAGTATATTGTCTCTGGAGCATTCACACTACACACCTCCATTTCATAAAGGTACTGTCCTGATCTGAGTACCTCAGA
>JAOWBP010087230.1:0-26485 GCA_028571105.1 Tragopan temminckii
CAGAGAGGCTGTGGATGCCCTGCCCCTGGAGGTGTTCAAGGCCAGGTTGGATGGGGCCCCGGGCAGCCTGGGCTGGTATTAAATGTGGAGGTTGGTGGCCCTGCATGTGGCAGGGGGGTTGGTGATTCATGATCCTTGAGGTCCCTTCCAACCCTGGGCATTCTGTGATTCTGTGAAGAGGTTCTCACCTGTTCAGGAAGGCACCATAGGTCTCTTTCACAATGGTTTTCTGTGCCCGCCGAATTTTGTCCCGTTGCTCCACATCTGGGATTGCCCAGGCTTTCTGGATCTTGCACAGCTCCTCCAGTCCATCATTAAAGCCCTGCCCAAAATAAAACTTAGTGAGTGTCTCTACTGCAGTATTTTTCCCCTCCATTGGTGACCTCCACTGGACAGGCCTCTTCCTTAGGCAGATCTTAGTTCTATCCCTGTTTCTCTGTCTCAATCAACGATGGGATGTTCTTATGCCATCTCACGCCTCCTTACCTTAAAGCGCTCCTTTATCATCTGCCTCTCCTTATCCTTGAGCTGCAACAAGGAGGGAAAGAAGTAAAAATCCAACATCACAGCTTGCCCACAAATTCCCCATCCAAGTGAAATCCTACCTATTTCGCTCAAACTTCTCCTAAAGCAGGAAGGAGAAAAATCTGCAGTGAGCAGTGCACCCTACATACAGCAACTGGCTTTCATCTGAAGTACGTTTAAAGAGGGTAATTTTCAGCCAGAATAGGCATAAAAATAGACTTCTTTATGCTTTGAGCCCCTCCTAAGGAAAGGTATCCAGCTTTTGCAAATCCCAAATAGCAGTATTTGCTCAAGTGAAAAGACTAGAGGCAGAAATTAAACAGACTTGTGTGAATCTGGACAGGGGAGATAAGAAGGCAGTGCTGTTCCCTATCTTGTCCCAGACACAATATTCACTCCATATTGGTATGAGACATAATTAAGGTTTCCGGGAATTTTTGAAAATGACAAAGGACAAGATTCTGGCAGTTTCTATCACCTAAAAAACATCCTTGTCCATCCTCTCACCTTCACTCCTGGTTGAAAGACAGGCAGATTTCTCTCCGAGATGTAATCTGTCACCTTTAACCAGCTGAACTCAAAGTGAGATGGGAAAAGAACAAAGAGGAGGAGTTAGTAATATCTCACCAGAGCTATTATGCTCCCATCCATGACACAAAGGCCAAACTGGATAAAGCACCCACCAAAGTCTTCCACAGTGACCAGTTTCTAAGTTAGATTAATTGCTTGGAAAACAGAATATTTGGGTTTGGTTTCAGACTAGTTTCTGTTTTAGGTGAATCTTTCCCACCCTCCACCAGCACTGGCCACGAATCTTTCAAGAAGCTCTTAAAAAACAACAACAAAACTGAGGGAAGAACAGAGGGGATGCCACCTGACCTGCGCTGGTAGGTCTGGATCTGCTGTTCAATGAGCTCCCGGTAAGACCTCTCAGCTGTCTTCTGTGTCACAGCTACCAACTGGATCAGCTCAGACCTGGAACAAGAACAGAATACATGAGGAAGCACACGAGCCAGCTGCTATCAGCAAGATCTGTGCCTTTTTACTGTAAAGGGACCTTGAAATGCACAAACTGGGAGACAGGAGCTACTCCAAGTTGCTTTCCAAAGCAACACTGTCAATCCTCTCAAGATGAAAGGATTCTCTGCAACATAAGGTATTTTTGATGCTTTCATCTTCCACTCTTGTGTAACGTAATGTTTATACATAGGGCAAAGGTTTCAAAAGGGCAGCTTCAAGAATGCAATACAGCAGAGTTGGGACAGGCATGCAAGTAAATGTACTCAATACACCAGAGTCTGCTTGAAAACTGCACTTAGCATCAGCTCAGACTTCAGAGAGATTAACTCCAGTATATACTTACTTTTCCAGAGATTTCAGAATGTAGTTGTAGTTGTTGTGCAGAAAAATGGCACTCAAAGCTGGGTCTTCATAAACCTTGGATTTACTAAGAAGGTTAAGCTGCAAGTTGCCCAGCACTTTGCCTTAAAGAAGACAAAAAAAGTTTTGCAGTGAGACTTCTTGTTACTGAAATTTCAGAATGCTTTGTGCTGTTCCTGGGAATCCACAGCAAAGCAAATAGCACAGCCTCAACTAAATGTACAGACAAGGGTACAACCATTTGTACCTAGCAATCCTACAAGTTTTACACAGATATTTCCTCAGCAAGTCACCAAAACCTCCTAGTGAACGAGTGCTTGGTTGCAGCTGGCAACACAGACCAAGTTCCAGGTCCAGCACAGGTGATCAGGCTCAGCCTCACCACAACACAGGTTCATCTCAGGGAACCTGACAGACCTGACCACCATTACAACAGATCACCACAAGGCAGTACTGTGAACTCACCTCAACATTTTACCGTTAAACAGAAAACTGAGATTTTACAGAGACCTTCCTGCAGTTAGGCAGGACTAAAGGCCCAAAGAACAGTGTGAAAATAGTTTAAGGCAAACTGATAATAAAAGCAAAATGAAATTCTGCATTGTCTTTGTCTTGTCTAATTGTAACAGGACAAAACACCCAGTCTGACTCTTTCTATCCAACCTCTGCATAATACTCCAGCTCAAACACGGAAAGATCACACAGAGTGGAAAGTGCTCTTCACCCAAGAAGTCAAATGAAAAACAGCCCATGCAAATGTGGGAAGGTATGCAGAGTACTTACAGATGTAGGTACTCAGCAGCCGCCTGCTGAACTCCGAACTGTAACTACTAGCTGAAGAGCTGGTCTCTGAAAAGAAAAGAGTCTCGGGCCAGTTAACATGCAATGGGAAAGAGGAGGGCATATGTGGTCAGCCTGATTCTATGCAGGCAAGCCCCTTCCCTGTTGCTATGGGATTACTGCTGATCTCTTGTCGTCAGTGAAATTAGCTTCCTGCTTCAGTGATGATCGTCAGTGGATTATCCAGGGTGAGGATGATCCCTGCATCTGCATCAGGTGCTGAGCACCCTGGCAGAAACCTTTCCCTAGTGCTCAGAGGACACTCTTCATCTTCTTGATTAGAAGCACATCCTCCCCTCCCTTCCCCCACCACCCAAAACGGGGTTTTAAGCAACAGCAATTTGCAGGCAGAGAACAAACGAGCTGGAGCTGTTAACAGCAGGCACACAGCAGTAACCGAAACAAGCAGAAGAGCTCCGGAAAGTTTCAGCCATCTCCACAGTTGCTGACAGGGCCTGCTTGGCTCTGTACAAGAGACCACACCAGCATGAACACCTGCTCATAGGCAAGCAGTGACTGTGGGCTGGCACGAGTCCCTCTGTCTGTGCACCAGAGGGATGGCTTTCTGTCCCTGAAGGCCTGGGGGTTTGGGACATACAGGGCAGCTATCTCCTCCTTCCCCATCAGAGAATTTGGCAGCCAGGTCTAGCTCGGGTGGTCTGAGTTCATAGCACCCCATGGGAAAGGCCTCAGGGCTCCTGTTGCCAGGAGTTGGACAATGAGGAACCAAGCACACATAGGATAAGGCATGACACCAGCTGGGCCAATTTGCTACCCATGCCAAACAGATTCAGTGCCATGAGAGTGCCTTTAGCCTGTTTCAGCTCATGTGGCATCCCTCTTTGTCTGCAGGTGACAAGCCCTATTCTCTCCAGCCCATTGGCAAGAGTTACTTACCCTCCCCTCTCCTTTTTCCCTTTTCAACTATGTCTCTCTCCCCCCTTTTTTTTTCCTCCCCTTTTATGTGTTAATTTATCACTCCTGGAGAACAAAGAATTAACATACATCACAAGTGTCCAAGGCAATATAAGTGGGTATGTGAGGGTAAGACTGCTTACCTCTGGGATCTAAAGGAATATTGTATGTGTCCCCAAGAACTAAAAGGATTAAGGCAGAGCAGAGAGAAAAAGGGGAGGGAGGAGAGAGAAAAAGAAATGCAAAGTGCAAAAACACAGGTTAGAGACCACCTTCCCTTTGAGAATTAAGCAGATATTAACACAGAGCAGCCACAGACAGTTACACAAGAGAGCAGGCATGAGTCCCTCCAAGGCCACAAATGCAGCTGGAAATAGTGGAGAAAAGGCTGAGTCTAACCTCCTTCCCCTGCTAGAGACATGGTTTGTATTGTCATTGTTTGCATTTAGCAAGACACCTTGTCAGTTCAAGCTAACTTCTGAGACAAAAGAAAGCCTTCTCATACATCAGCAGCACTTCACTGGGCCTTCAAATGAACTGCACGGCCCACGTAACCTTTCCAAGAAGTAAAACCATCCCACTCTACCTCTGCGTGGTTATACAGGGCCCTGCTGAGCTGCTCAGCAGGCAGTAAAAGCATCAGATTGGAGTCACTGCATTTAACTGATAAGCTTTGCTCTTGTTGTTACTTCTTGAAGGGAACACTGCAGAAAAAAATGCATTCATTTCCCATCACTTGGGATCACTATGAGAGTTTTCAAACTCAACTCCAGACATCCACATCTGAGCAAGTAACTGGAAAGTGTCCTTAGAGAAGCACCTTTGAATGCAATTCACCATCCCAGAGCAGATGCCTCTGTTAACAGAAGTGAACGTTCCCAAATTTCTCTGATCTGATGATGCTCTGTCTAGAGTGATGATGTCAGGTCACTTGAACAGGAACTAGAACCAGAGTGACTCAAAATGAGAACAGCCTTGCCATGCACTGATGTCCTGTGCTGTGCTCCAGTTCTGCACCTCACCAGCCTGCTCTGTTCTGACCTATTTGATAGCATGAGCTCTGTCTAGGCCAAGGGCTCACTACAGAGCTGGGAGCTGCTGTTCTGCACAGAACCAGGCATCATGCTCTAGCTGATAAGCAGCAGCATCCTCAGCATAGTTACACTAGGCCAGTACTCTCAGCTTCCAATACATGTACTTCCTTCTGGAACTAGTTTCTTTAGCAACCTCAAGAGCAGAAGAGCTAAAACTTTTCCCACTGATAACTTTTCACAGCACATGAATAGCTGGGGAGTACCAACCTGATAGTGGCTGGACACTGAGGAGACTGTTATTGCTACTGTTGTACTCTGACCAGAGAATGTGGCAGAGAAAGAAGGCAATTCATCACCTTATAACCTGGTTACAGCTAACTGAGGTGGACCTTGCTCAGTATAGTCACAGGGAATTGGTTCCGTGTCAGATTTAGAGCTAAATGTCTAAGGCATCCTCTCTCAATGCCACAATATCTATCAATCTGATAAGTACCTGATAAGAGCAAATGCGGAAGGCCAGCAAGGAAACACTGCATACCCTGGAGTTCACCAGAAAAACAACTATATGGTCATGGCAGATTGGAGGACAGGACACACCATAAGGCAAAGGACAGGAGGAGAACCAGTTCACAGTGCATGTAGAGGTTTGATCTTTTTAGGGAACATGTCCAGGTGATTTGGGAAAGGAACTGCATGCCCCAATAAACCCCATGCATGTACCTTGAGATGCCAGCATGGCACCTGCTGTCTCCTGGAAATCCAACAATTGCTGTAGGAAAAGGATGGCCTGGAAGAGAGGAAGGGAAGTCAGGAAACACAGAGTCAATTGTTTTTATACTCTGCTATTAAGTATCATGAAGGAACGCATCTCTTCTTACTCAAAAAGCTTCAAAAAACAGATTACTATGCTCTTCTAAGTTGCTGGGTTTTACCCACACAATCACATCACATCTTAGAATGAGTAATCAGCTAATTTTTCAATGGAAGCTGGTTAATTGCCCTTCTAACACCAAGACAGCTTAATTTAAAACCAGAAATTTTCCTGCTGCTCTTCCTAAAACCTTTTCAGAGGCTGTTTTTGACTACGAATGATTCAAATCATCATCACGTACGTTGCTGGTGAGTTCATGAACTGTCCCATCTTTTGGCATGTTATATTCCTTGTCTGGATCATTCTAAGAAAGAAAGAGACATATGGTGAGCACGTAAGGAAATTGAAGGCATCTACAATACAACTGCTGCTGCAAGCAGGCTCTATGTTCGTTAATTTAGCCTCTCAACACCTCCATCCTTGTCTCTCACAGTGCCACCTTCTGGTGCTAAGTAAACATAGTTCCTGAGCACTGGCAGCTCAGGATCACGAGGTTTTTGTTCAGGGCATGACCATCAAAAGTTCAGCTCACTTCCAGGTCACTGCATTGATCAAACCCCACCTGACAAAGAGACAGTTTAGCCTGAGTCCTTCAGAACTTCTGAAGTCAGCAATTTTCCTTTCTTTTCAAACAGGATTAAATTCTGAGATTTGACTTGAACATCTGTGGAGGCCTCTTGTATTTGAAACCAGCAGCCAGTGTTCAGTATTTGCAGCTGACCCTCCAATACGATCCAGCAAGCAGAGCCCTGCTTTAGAGTCAGAAAGCAGGTGGTCTCATTCATGGAAAGCGAAAAGCTCAGCTAGGAGTTCTGTTCATAAAACCTCCCTTTCTAAACCTCCTTGTCTTGGTAGAGAGAACAGTGAGGGTAATCCTACCTTAATGTTGTCAGCAAACTCTTCCAGTGCCTTCGCACCAGTTGTCTCCATGGAAGTGATCAGCCCTGGCAGTTTGTTCTTTGTGCCTGCTGCAGTTCCCTGAAATAGTCCCATAACAGATCAGAGAAAGCGGTATCTGACCCTTTGTCTAGCACCTACCCTTCTCTTTCCCCCCATACCCAATCATCTCATTCACCACATATCAAGAGAATATTTACAGCCCTAATCAACGAGTAAAATCCTGCATTCTTTGGTGTGACAGGAGAGGAAGATGCTGTGACATAATGACAACCAGGACGTGCTCCCTCTTGTATTTCTTCTTGTGCAGTACCTAACAGAGCAGGCTGGTGAATCAGTCATCAGCTCCAGCTGGAAGTAGATGGAAAAGAGCCTTGCTAAACCTGGATACCATATCTGATACCTGGAGTACCTTGTGTCATGGTCCAAGCAGGCTCTCCTCAGAGGAGGTGATGGTCCAGATGTCAGCAAGCACAGTTTAAACTAAGCTCAATAGTGCAGTGTCAGAGATGAAACACTGCAGTGGTCATGTATGCTACAGAATAATGTAGTTAGTCCATCACCAAGTCATGACAAAGGAGAGAGAACTGCTGCTGAGAGGTGCTGGCCCAGCATCACAGAAAGAAGCAACACTGGGAGTGACAGGTGCAGCTGCGCTGAAGGACAGAGGTGACACTGCTTTGTTCAAAGCCACTGTAGTCATCTCTTTCAAAACTCTCCAGAAAACCCAAGTCATACGACTGTCTTCATTCCCACTGTACTCACCTGCAAGACCTGGTCAAATTCCGGCTTCATCTGCTTGAGGTGTTTGAGGATGGGGAAGATGGTGAGTACAGCTGAATAGTCGTGTCGGATGATGGCTTTCCGGGCTGCTGAGACAATGTTATCGCCCTCCATGATCAAGTTATCTAACGATTCCTGTAACAAAGCCAGTCAGTCAGAAGCAAGCAGTGACTTCTGCCCAAGTACATAAAGTTAGCTGGTTCCCTGCACAGGTCCATGAGGACAGCATTAGCTGTGCTGGTGCTCTTGGGCACCCACAGCAGATGGAAGAATCCACATCCTCATATTGAAGAAGGAAAAAAGAATTTGTATGTATTCTTAACACGAGATACTAAGGGGAGAGGCCCAACTGACCTGGATGAGCGAATCAAAAGTCTTCTTCTGGTGGTGCTCTGGGACGATTTCTGTCAGGAGCTGGTACTCACTCTGGGCCAGTTTGACAAAGGCACTCACACAGTGAATATACGCATCGATCTCGATGTCGAACACATCATCCCTCCCTGTAAGGGCAAGATGTTTTTCAGAGAACCAAATATGCACTAAGCTTCCAGCAGCTCTGATCACTCCAAGGCCTCGGATTACACAAAAAGCACACAGTTCTTCTTAAACAAGCAGTTCTGGCTTTGTGCCCGTCCTGGTGCCCCCTTGGTTTGTGCATGGAAAGCTCTGCAACCCTAGAGGAGGCATGCAGAGTCATCTGTGGTTCAGGAAACTGACACATCAGGATAACACCAGCTCTTCTCAGCCTCATGACAGAAGGCAAGTTTGAAGCTCTTCTGGGATGCAAACTAAAATTAAACAAGGGCTTGAACACAGAGCACTACACTAAGGAATGTCTGAAGTGAATTATTCAACGCCTCTCCTTGTATTTTTAGAATTCCTTATCTCCATTCATCAGGTAGATGAAGAACTGCCATACTGGATCAGCATTTCTGGGAAATCAAGGCTGTACTGGAAGGCAGCCACTTCACATAGGCAGTAACTAAAGAGAACAACAGGCAGAAGGATGACTAACTCCTATGAAGCAGGAATACAGACACAGGTGAGGTATCTGCCACACAATGTTGCACGCAAATGTGAATATTCAAATTCTTAGCATATGAACATCTCAAGACCCAGCAAGGAATCTGTACGGTAGGCATAAGAAGTGCCAGTAAGATACAAAGGCACACACCAACTCATGCCAGCCACTAGCTGGATTTGTCAACAGGACAGACACAAATGGACTCACATCATCCTGCATTACTCAGATTCCTGTAGTAACCACTACAGAACAGCAAAATTAATGCAGAGAGGCCTTCTCTAAGCTGCAGGCCGCTGCCTCCCTCCTGCCAGCAGCATCAGCAACTGTAGATGGAGAAAGAACCAACACTGACAGGTACCTCAGGATGATCTTTTAAAAGTTCTGGTCAGCAAGTGACAAGTAAATGTGGTGTGGTATTACACATGGCCTACGGTGTGCTACGTGCCACATGTGATCCCTGTTTGCTGCACTTCAGCACTAACCAAGCCAGTAGCTACCTACAGGAAAGAGCCCCTCAGCACGGTGGCCATCAGCCTTTGCTCAGACAAAACTGGGGTCCCCCATTTGAGAGCTTGGGCTGTGTGCAATTAGTAGGAGTGAATTCTACTGAGAAGAGCCAGAGCTTCACAGCCAGAAAAGGCCCATGCTCCAAGACTACCGCGTAGATGAACAGCCACTGGCTACGAGACTACTGTGAAACATGCTGAAAAGAAGGGATGTTAGCCAGCTTGTTACGAAGTGACAACATGGTACTTACCAGCAACCGGCCCATGCTTGTCGCTCAGGGTATCGGAAAGGTGTTTAACTCGTAAATCATGCTCATGACCTAGTGAGATGTCAGCCGGCACAAACAGAAGGCGCAATTTATCCAGGGTGGTTACAGCATGGATGCTCACACTGGCTGGAAGCTGCTTCAAGCTTGGCTTATTTCATCTGATCCATATTTTTTTCCTACACAGTCTCGGGAATGCTCCCTAACCAAATCCCTGTATGGGGCTATGTAGCAATAGCAACCCTTTGAAACCTGATGAGAAGTGAGAGTTCAATCATTTCCTGGGCCATAGGTGTCGCTTGAGCCTCCTCAGAGTCATAAGCTCTGAACTGAACAGTAGGCACCAGAAGTCCAATTTGTACCCACAACCATTACAAACCAAACTAAAAGCCCATCTCCTGCTCAGCACTGAGAACTTTTTTCCCCAGTAAGTGATTCTAGTCACTGTCTGGGACCCAGTAGACTACAAAGTAGGTGTTGAACAGATCTACTTCAAATGAATATGTAGCAGGAGTTAAAAAGGTCTTACAGATGCTCTGAAGCAAGTGACCTTCCTTCTCTGATAAGACAGCTATGAGCACACAGGAGATTGGAATATGGAAGGAGACTGTTTAGGTAGGTCTTTACAGATGATGCACTAGGCTCACTGTGGTGTAACACTTCTACATCAGGTTTGGAAAGGTCACTAGGAAAATGAATGTCTCAAAGTCCAGGCAAAAAGAACAGAACAGAAACACCACAGGCAGATGTCATCAGAGCAGAGCTTCCATTAGCCACGTTCCCATGATGGACTGATTGCTTTAAGGTAAGATTCTTCTCCATCTACACTAATGTCTACAGAGACTTGAAATTTAGCCACTAAATTCAGAGACCTAATTTGGCCCTCCAGTACCTCCCCAGTTCCCCAAGGACAGCTCTACTTACGATGCTATCCACCAAGCACTTGGCTAATGGAAGCCCCACCTGGAAAAGTAAGGCTAATAACACAGAAAAGCTCAAAGGTGAAGTAGCTTGAGCCGTGATTACCTTCCATAGGAATGAGGTTAGAGGCCCCCTTTTTCCCATCTAGACCATGCTGAGAGTACTGTTTCAGAAGGTTCTGAGCCTTACGGATCGTGCCTGTCACCAGAGCCAGAGAGAAGAGACAAGACCTAGAAAATGAGTGAAAGAAAACAAACCCAGAACACCAGCCCTGCACCAGCAGCTGTCACCTGGGCCCAGCGAGAGGATGCTGGGCACCAATGAGCATGCTCAGTACGTGAAGAACTCAAAACTCATGTTCAAACGTGCTGACACAATGGTGTTTTCAGATTGTCTCCCTTCTTCAAAGGGAGGATATGAAGTTCAGTCAAGGCTACAGAATACACATGGCTGTTTTGCAGCCGAGCCTCCCCCTGAGCTGTGGCGTGGACAATTTCCATCCAGCATGGCACTGCGTGCTCCCAGAGCCATAAACGCAGCTCATCCTCCGAGCTGCAGGAAGAGGTGCCCTTCTGAAGGGTATTTTCTGAGCATGCTCAATACAGATCACCACAGCCAAGACAAGGAATGCTCTCTGGCATTCCAGGAAGCGATAAAAGAGTGACAACCTCAGGACTCGAGAGAGCAATTGCAGCAGCAATTCCCATCATAGGAATCAGAATAATGGATGCTGCCCACCCATGTCTAACTCGTATTAAGTCACCCTAATCCCCAAGACACTTTTCCTCTAAAGGAACCTCAAATCAATTAAAACCATGGGAAAAAAAAAAACAGCAGTGGGTTAAAAGATTTGTACTTAACACACACAAATAAAAAAACAGACAACTGAACAAAAGCTGGTGCTGGATATACAGCTAGAAAGCATACACAAAAAAGCATTAATGGGACAACCAAAAACCAAGCAGTTTCCACATTAAAATGTTAGTGGTCATGCAACAAGCTACTATTATCACAAGCACATGGATATCCTCCCGCAGCAGAGCTTCACCTTTGCCTGCACAACAGGGAACAGAAAGCTTTAGGAAGGCAGAAGGACTCTCCATAGAAAACCCAGATGAAACAGAATTGGGCTGAGTAAATGAAAAAGGATGAAAGAAATAAAAATGGGGCTGCCAACAACACTAAGAATCATTCCTCTATTTGAAAGCAATAAATACTTCAAACATGCAGAAAATGCCTGCATCCACCACTAAATGTTAAACATAGTGCAGGCAGGAAATGAGTGCCAACTGCCAGAAGCTGAGGACAGGCAACTCTGGAGGAAAAACAAAAGCACACTGCAGAACAGTGCCCTGAGGCACAGGATCACAGGGCACTGCAGTCTCTCCAGGCACTGACCAGCTCCACCACCCACCTCAGCTGGGGTCATCTTGAAAAGGACCCTACACTGAGACCTTTTGGCACAGTTTATCTTCCTTTGCCAGCTCCTCTGCAATCCCCCCTCACACTGGGGCTCTGTGCTTTCTTGCTCTCCAGTCCCTAATCCTAACCCTACACACTGACCAGGTGTCTGGCAGGCTGATAGAATCGTCACATCTTGCAGATATGGCATCTCAATCTGAGCAGCACAGCAACGGGACAGAGATTCCCAGTGAATTACCAAGGTGCCTCTCCAGGGCTTGCAATAAACAGGAGAACACGCACATTTGTTTACAATAAACAGGAGAACATCCATCTGTAAACCACATTAGGCTGGCAGGAAAACTCTAGACCCACACCAGGCAAGTGAAACGACTCACGACCTTGTGCTGATGGATTCACTCTGAGCTTCTTCCACATGATCAAGTGAGAGGGAAGAACATTACTTCTTCCAAGCCTCCTGAGGCTCTTCACACCCAACTCTCCCACTTCATCCCTAGCTACATTCAGAAACCCTGTTTTTGGTTTAAAAAAAATCAAACAGACAGTACTACTGCTGCTGCCAGCAGGATCTCCCCTCGCAGGGACGTTAGGGCACTTCTTCACAGCTCACCCCCATGGTTTCCTCTCTGGTGAGAGCTGAAACACCTCTGCCTTCATTTACATAAGAACAATGACCAGTGTACACACTGACACACATCCTAAATATTTGTAGACATCACTTCAGTGCTGCCATATCCCTCTTACTTAGCGTTGTCATTAGCCTTTAATGGATTCTAGTGCAAAACAAATTCTTTTGTTCCATGATTGCTTTCCCTTGTTAGGCAGCTCTCAGACCAAATGGGATGGCATTTCAGCTACTAATGAAAGCATCACATTCCAGCCAGGCAGTGATCAGCATGGGAAGCAGGAACAGTCTCTTTATTCTGCCACACAAAGACTGCACACAGCCTGTCTTCAGGTAGCACCCTGCTGGTAGGTAAAACTGAGCTGCTAAGGAAGCAAACTGGGAAAGAGCTCCCAGCAAACTGCTTTAAAAATAAAAAATAAATAATGAAAACCAGAGATTCCTCCAACTCAACTTGGCAAGTTTCAGTTCAGAAGAGATCATTTGGCTTTAAAAATGACTGCTGGAGGTGCTTTTGATTGTATGCTTTAACAAGAGGAGACAGTGCAGGGTATACCAACAAATGAAACAGTGATGGAGATGAAGACTCTCTGACACAATACAAGGACATGGAGTATGTTCTCCAGAACCCAACACGCTGCCTGGGGGAGGGGGATGTTTCTGTCTTGTTACTCTGTTCCTAATATCTCACTTTCCCTTTAGCTGCAACTTCCCTCCCACTTTGCTCTGTGGGTGAAAAGGTTATAGAACGTCAGATTTAGTTTGTTATTGATCCCCTGCAACAGATTAAAGTGTGCATTGGGGTGTGCACTGGGATACTCTTCCCTGAGGATCAAGGAAATCAACTCCCTTGTTCAAACAGTGAGAAAACCCCTCACCTAAAACAATTTTGTGGGACTTTCCTTACTGAAACAACAGCACAGGAAAAAAAAAAAACATGAAATTATTTGTCTGTAATTGAACAAAAGCCAAAATCAGGTGAATCAAATGTCATCAGATGACTATTATTATTAAGAGAAGCACTGTACCAACGTGGAAAGAATATCAGAATTTCACCTCAGGAGCTGTCCTTGAAAGCTGACAGAACTGCAGAAATACTGGTGAATCTCAGTCAGGAAAGATAATCTTCAAGCTATCTCATTTCATTTCATTACAATTTAGTGCCATAAGAGATGGGTGTCCTACAAGGTTTAACCACTCCTGCCCTTCAAGAGCCACAGTCTGGTTCTCTGTCTTTGTTCACAGAAGACTGGAGACAATCCCTGAGATTGACAACACCTCCAATAGATCATCTGAAATGCTCTGTCCTTCATACACTGTCAGCAGTGTGAGCACATTCAGACTGTGCTCTGCGACGGCTACATGACCCATCTCACAAATTGTGATTAAACTGAGCAAAAAGAAGCCAAACCTCTTGGCAAGTTTACAGCTGGGGTATTCAGAAGTTTCGGATGCCCAAATGCATCCATTTTGGAGGAGCCATTTCTGTAGAAAACAGAAGCTTATGTGGACTGTTTTCTCCCTGTGTAAACGTCCAATATTTGAGACTTGTTTAAAAAAAATACTAAAGAACATTTTTAAAAGCTCCACAGGAATGTCAAGTGACTTGTAAGACATCCCTTTGTCAGGTGGTTCTCTGCTGACGGGGAACATCTGTTAAAATGCTGCCTGCATTCACCGACTGCAACTCACACATCAACTCTCAGGAACAGCTCCAGGGCACAGCAGCAATGGCACAGATTGATTTAAAAGCACCAGATGGGCATCTCTGGATGTACAGACTTCTGCAGGCAGCTTTCCCTCTGCAAATATCCCAGGCACACCCTCTGCTTTAGCACGAAGAGGTCCAACAAAGCCTCTCCATTCAGAAGTGAAGAAAGCGAGCACCAGGGTCAGCACACACACATAGACATACATTACCTGGGATGAGGACTGCATTCACATCGGGATTATAAAAATAAACACAACACAATTAAAAAGAGTATTTTTTCCTCTCTCTCCCCACCCCATCTATTCCCATTCCCTATCCACATTTCTTATTTTCCTGAACCCATGGGAAGTATTTGGACAACATGGCAAAAATACTGGGCTGGAAGAGAATATTTTGCTAAACAAACCCACAACAATCCTTTCTTTTCTGACTTCCATCCCTATTTACTCTGGAGATAGCAAGGTGCTGGGATAGACAAGGAGGGAAAGCATCACTGCTTTGCCATGGGAAGCATGTGCCAGCTTTTGCTGACCCTCCCAGCCATGCTCCCACTAGATGGCATATTTCAGAGCCCAGAACCCCAGCACCAAGTCCAGCTGGAGCAGTACACGGAAGTGCTCAGCCTCATCAGCTGCAGAGAACACAGTAAAACTCCATTACAAAGGCAAGCAGAATAATTCAAGAGCCACATTCAGGCTGAGGCAAAAGCTTTAACAGCCCTTCCAAAATTTGATTAGCATAATTTTGGATTTCTGTCTGTAGGCACCTGCCTGGTCCCTACTTCAACTCCTGATGAATTCTCAGCTTTCTACAGCACGGTAATTATTTACTCATAACTAGTGATCAAAGTGATATGCTTTATCAGGTCTGAGTTTTCCATTTTGCTGTAACACAGGAGACATTCCACATTTCAAGGCTGAGGACAAATGTTGTCAAATCACGTTAATTTCCTTCTCTCGCAGGTCTCTTTTTACTGACCTCCTTTGTTGGCCTTTTCTTTCCCTGTATACAGAACCCACCCCAGAGAACAGACCCAACGACTTGAGTAATGAAGATAAGGTCTGTAATCTCAGTATTGAATCCAAGGCAGAGAAGAGGTGCTTATTTCTGAAATCCCATTCCTCCTCCTGCCTGGAAAGCGCACAGAATCTACTTCAGCAGCAAGAGGTCCTGTACAAGTGTGTCAAACACAGAGGCAAGATGATATAATGTACAGAGATCCCCCATTCAGGGACTCACCTGGTCTCTTGATTGGCTTTTTGGTGGGAGTGTCCTTCCTTTTGTTCTGAATGGCAGGGGAATACGGGACCCCTGTAGAAGAGCTGTTCTTACGAAAATGGTCTTTCAGCCCCTTGATGGAGCGGTCGAGCTGGACAGAACGGATTTGAAAGTACACTGTCATGAAATCTAAGGAGACAAAGTAGAAGCAGGATTATACGCAAATAGGAAACAACTACGTGGCAAAAAAAAAAAAAAAGAAAAAAAAATGTTCCTGAAACACCATGGCCTGAAGGGGACTTTAATGGCATTGATGTGGGAAACTAAATAAGGGCTTTTCCCTCCCAGAATATCAAATCCAACAACTCTAAATCCAGAAACTAAAATATAAATAGACTCAATAGCAAGAGCAATGACAGTACAGAGGAGACAGATGTCTCTCTATCTCCTAATGGAGAAACTGAAACAGATAGATGGTGAAACCTGAAATGGAATCCAGGCAATCCCTGTGAATCCTCCATTCCCACAGGAAACCCTTCTTGTCCTGCCACAGCTCTAAGGTTGACTTTGCAACCAAGAAGCCGCAGAGCGTTCCATCATATCTCACACCAGACCCAACCATGTCACTTTCAGGCCTTTCTTACAGAAGGATGCTTTGGAGGACAAGCCAATTAACCCCTGCATTCAGTACAGTGCTCTCCCTTCCCATCCTGTTTACTCTTCCTCCAGTTCCATCCCCTTTCCTTCTCCATGTCACCACCACACCCTGAACCTGCCTCTTCTCCAGCCCAAGCCCCTTAGGACCCATTCCTCAAGAGTCTCTTGCATTTGACTCCAGCATACAAACCACCTGCCCACGCTTCAGGCTCAGCTGCTGACCTGTTGATACATGACAGCTGGAAAAAATCTCCTATTTTCTTAAATAACAGGCTTCCTTCCTCTGCTGTATTCACTCAGACCCTCCCACCACACCCAAGAGTAAATGCATGCTGTGACCAAGAGCGCATCAGTTTTGGAACTGATGGGAGATGTTTATGCAAGACACTCTGAAATCAATTCAAGCACTCCATTTCCAGCATGAAAGACTTCAAACAATTCTCAGGTTTCAGGGCTCACAGAGATTTTCACTGTCTGAAAGCAGAACGTAAACTGCCTAATAAGAATGAGCCATATATACTTCAGTTGCTTCCTTTGATCATGTAAAAATTCTTAAGCAGCTTTTAAGGCTGTTTGTCATACTTGCTTGGCACAGTAATCCTCACTCAGAATTAAATCACTGGAGTGGGGGTAGTTCAAGTAGCTGTATGTATGTGAAAGAACAGCCTTCCTGTAACAGGCCCACTAAGTCATTTCATACCAAAGGAAAAGTCAATAATAGAGTATGAGGATGTAGGTAAACTTTGATGTTGCAAAACAGGAAAGGTGTATTGACTGAAGAAAATATTCTGTGCTGCTTTTATAGCCCTCTTTGGTCACGTTTAATTAAAAAGGGTTTACAAAAGGGAGAAAAGTCATCAGTGCCTTGCACATTTGTGATATCTGAGCACTCAACGATTGCAGCTCCAACACCCTGCTTCTGCCCTCAGCCTCAAGTGATGCCCAGTGGGAGAGCAGTGACTCAATACAGAACTACAAGGGAACACCACGCAGTGCTGCCAACCTTGATTCCTGCCATTTTCCACCAGCCAGCCAGAAATTCGGATGACATCGTGCAGGACACTCTCTGGGAGGTGCTCCAGTGACATCTCCTCCTGTGTGTCCATTTCATCATCTCCACTGATCAGGTCCAGGATGAGGATGGGTGGGACAGGCTTGGTGTGTCGTGTCATCAAGCTGCGGAACTCTGATTCCAAGGACTCTTTTCCCCTCTCAAAGAGGGATTTCTGGCACAAACAGCAGAGGACAGAAGAAGAACAGGGATTCTGTAATCAGTCACTCACAAGTCTTTCTGCATGAGATTGCACTTTCTGCAGTGTTTCTAATCACTGTCAAGTACTGCATGCTTCAAACTCCAATGCCTGTAGCTAAGAGACTTTTAACGACTTAGTTACATACAAAAATTCCTGGGAGTCGCTCAGTATACAAGTGGGATTGAAAAAGATCTCCCATACTGCTCGAGCAACTGAAGGGCAGACGAGAGTTACTCAGAGGGAAGGTTCTAGCATCTCTATCTTGCGTGCAGGATACACTTTTAGAAATCCTAATGGCATAAAGCATGAAAAGAGCAAAATATCACAAGCAGAAATGCTTCTGGGTTCAGACTCAAACAGAAACCAAAACAATCATTTTTTCAGCTGTGGCCAAACACCTTCTTTACAGGCAGCAAGCCCACCAGCCTCTCACAGCAAAATGGCAAGTGGCAGGGCTATGGCTGTCCCTGTCTCTCCCATGTAAGTTTCCAGACCTGTGACCTACCACACGGTTCAGCTCCGGGCTGTCTGGATTGTTGTCCTGGAAGTATTCCACTGCTTTCTGGATTTTGTCCATGAAATTCAAGTACTCCTCCAGCCTCCCAGTGGGGCTAAAAATAAAAGCAAAAATAAAAAGCATCAGAGGAAGAAAATATGAAGTTGGCAGTGGGACAGACTCAGGATGAAAATAATACAGAAAAATTCAATCATTTTCTCTCCAGCTAGAAGGAGTTCATGAATTCTGTCTTGCTTCTACTCAACACCTCAGTTGAACAGCTAATTCATGCAGCAAGCACAGAAGTGCTGATGACTGAGCACCCCAGAGGGAGAACCCTCCTAGAGACTGAAAGCAGGCCCTAGCACAGCTTCAGTTCATCATGGAGGCAGTGACAACACTGACAGGGAACAATAAACTTTTGGGAAAAGGGTAGAGGAAAGAAGAGAAGCCAACAATGGTCATGAACTTCATATGGCAGCACACATGTAAAATCTGGAAGAGACATCAGTGCAGAGTCTGAGCAGACTCTGCCCTCCGAGGACTGCTGAAAGTGAAGTCAGGAAGTTTTCTGGGGGACAAGTGGTGGAAAAGGAATGTGAGAAGGATACGAGGAAACTGACTGTGTGGAGTCAGCGCCTACCTCTACCCCAAAAATTGGTAGGATGAAGCACCCCAGCAAGACCTAGCTACTGAACTCACCCTTCCTTTATGATCTTCTCTGTGTCCTTAGCCACATGGTAGTAACTGATGACGTGATCCAAGCAGGACAAGGTTTTCTCCACGTTCTCCTGCAAGCGCTGTAGATTCTCTGTCTGTTTATGGACAGGGATGATCGAGTTCTCCAGCTTCATCAAACGACTTTCAAAGGAGGAAAGGATAGAAACCTACACACCAAGAGAGACAGAAGAGTTGAGGACATCTGTCCACATGAATTCACACTACAAGTTAGTAGCTGGAGTAAGGCAATCAGGCACCTTCAGGCCCCACTTCTGTTTCAGGCTTGATATAAATTCACCATGGCTCCTTAAGGCAGGCTGTTTAAACTTTCTAGGTCCTAATGAATAATTGCAATACAGATCATCTGCTGCCAAAGATAGGCCAACCTTACGTTTGTAAAGCATGCAAACATACCAAAACAGTATTAACGAAGAGCAAAATTTTACTTGATAACAAGACACAAAGCCACTGGAAATGCCTGGAGGTGCCTTAGATAAAAGAGATCAATAAAAACATAACCTGGCAGCCACCTTGCTCCATAACACTAAGATGTAAAACAGAGAAGTACAACACAAAGGCACAGTACAGCACAAACATTCTTTTACATGGTAAGTATTTGTTTTTTCAAAAGGTCTGTCACTTCTGAACTGTGGAAAACCTTAACAAGCCCACAGAGGGTGTCTTAACATCATCTCTTCTGGGTCAAAATGCAATTCTTTCAAGATGCACTCTTATGATGAATCCTCCAGACTTATCTGGCGGTGCGACTATGACTTTTCTAAACTGCTGAACACAAAACTGAATGTTATATGCCAGTTAAGGGCTTACTAGCACCAACCAGAGTGCAGTAATTACTTTCTACCTCTTAAGCAAAGTATTACCAAATAAATTCCAAACAAGACCAGCCTTTACGAAGCAAGAACATGATGCTGTTGCACAAATTAGTTTGGGGTCTATTAATACCTCTCCCCAAGAGAAAGGACAGATTGTAAGGAGATGAAGCCTTTGCTTTGCGCCCACACCTCCCTAGGAGAGAGGCACTGATTTGAAACCAGCCTGTGGATGTAAAAGCATTCATGTATTCTTCAAATAAGTACAATACCACCCTTGAATATGAGTCTTCCTAAGGATGAACAGACCCCGATCCAATATTAAGGCTGAACCTCAAGGAGCTCCTCACCATGTTCTTTGTGAGCTGGTCGCTCTTCTCAAGACTCTCTTTGATAAAGGACAGAGTTTCTTCTTCCTGCAATCAGGATGAAAAGCAGTTTTCGTTTCAGACCACCGAGCATTCAGTTCACTGAACGCCACACGTGGGTTTGTACAAGTCTTGCTAGACACAGCAGTAAGCTGTGCTTGATCTGAGGCCACACTGCAACGTGCCACCTCTTGAGAGAAAACAGCATCTGACCCGAGGCGAGAAGCGCTATGCAAGGAGCGGGATTGTTAAGGATCACGCATTTCCCTCCGCTACCCTGAGCCCACGAGCCTCGCACTCAAATCACAGCGCAAAACTAACGCCTTCACCACCCCGATTCACACCACGCACCTCCGCCCGCAGCCCAGCTGCGGCTGTCAGACCGAGCCGTCAGAAAGCCACCGTGCCCTAGGAGCGGGCAGGGACACACAGCCACCCCTCGGCCCTGACGAGACCCGGGGAGGCCCGCCGCCAGGCCCGTCTCCGAGGCAACGCGCTGAGGCTGCAGGCCCAGCCCCGCACCCAGGCACCGACGGGGCCCGCGGCGTGCCCCCGGCTCAGCCCCACCTGCTTGAGCTTGTCCTCGATCTCCCTCCTGCGGGCCGACATCTCCTCGGTGGGGATCATCGTGCTGCGGGGCGCCAGGGCCACGCTCCACAGAGGAACCCCGCTACCACAGCCCGCTTCCGGCCGGTCACCGCCACGGCGCCATCTTGGGAGCGGCAAGGGACGTTGCGCATGCGCAGAAACGCAAAGTGCCATCTAGAGAGTGGCCTCTGGCGCAGAGGGGCCGGAAGGAGAGCTGCGCTAGTGCGCGGACGCCTTGAGTGCGGCTGGCGGGGGCATAAGGCGCATGCGCAAAAGACTTATTGGCAGCCACCTTGGGTGTGGCGTACGGGGCTGCGCCGCCATCTTGGGAGGGGCGTGGTGCGTCCCACTGTGGCACCCTTTCTCTGCCAGGATGACCCCAATGTCAGCGGCAGCCCTAAAAGACACGGGGGGGTCCCAAAGGCCACCTGGTGGGAAAATAGTGGTGGTAGTCCTGCAGGAGGGTCGTGGCAGCCGGGCTCATCTCCCTCCTGGCCTCTGACCCATCCAATTCCCTCAGCTGTTCCCCATAAGATTTGTGCTCCAGACCCCTCACAGCTCTGTTGTGCACCTTTGAATACACTCCAGGGCCTCAATGCCCTTCTTGTAGAGAGGGACCCAACACTGAACACAACACTCAAGGTGCAACCTCACCAGTGCCGGTACAGAGAGACGAACACGTCCCACCTTCCCCTCTGCCCTGTCGCACTGCACTGGGCTCATGCACAGGGGCTGCCCACAGAAGGAGGAAATGCAGCAGCTCAATGTGTCCTGGCATTGTTTACTGCCAGAAAGGTGCTGCACCCACTGCAGGAAGGCAATGCGCAGCAGGAAAGTGCCCCAGTGTGACCCTGCCACCAGCTGCAGCTGGCTCTGCTGATGTCAGCTCTGTGCGTGCCACAGATCAAACCCCCCAACCTCGTGCAGCCTCCTGCTATAGGGGGGACCGCTGTGTCCCCATCTATCTTCCCCTTGTCAGCCCACCCTGTGCTTGGGAAAGGAGCTGAGACATGGGTCTCTTTCATTCAACAATGGGTGCGTTTTATGATCCACCTTATCATGCTGCAGACAGCTGTGTGCTGGCCGACACGAAGGGCAGTGTATTTTCCATGTGTGACACAGCCTGGCTGTGCTTGCCCACCAGGGTTAGTGGGGACATCTGCTAACAAGCACCGTGTCCCTAAGAATTGAACCTTCTGGGGTGAGCACTGCTGCATTTGGGAAGGATTTTTTTTCCGCCGATCCATGCCATTTCCGTAATTGCACACCCCCTCAATTCTAAGGGCAGACCAAAGCCAAAAGGAGATCTCCCCCCTCGCTGAGCCGTGTGCACCCACACCCCCAAAGTGACACCGGACAGATGGGGATGTGAGCACTGTGACACGTCCCTGGTGCGTGCACACCCCTGAACCACCCTTTGCCTCTCCTGAGACAAAACAGCACAGGTTGTACCCCGTCCCGCCGGCTGTTGCTGCCGTCCCGCCGCTCACAGCCGCCTTCCCACCCCTCCAACAATCGCTTTCCGCGCCGAAGCTGCCGCTGCGGAGGATGAAAGGCAATGACTCAGCAGTGGATGGAGGAATGCTGCTTCCCCCCTGCTCCTTTTTCTCCCTGGCAGGGTGTCACCAACGGCCGAGTTGGCATCGTGCATGGCTGGGGCTGCGGTGTGCTAATGAGAGTGCTGATGAGTCCATTTGGCACCGCGCAAAGCTGCTGTGCTGCTCCAAATCTGGAGTTGGGATCTGATCAGAACCCGATGGCTTTGGGCTGTTTGGACACAGTGTTTGGATGACATCATGGCCCTGTTGTTCAGCAATGGGAGTTTTTGGTGCTGCAGACACAAGGAAGTGGCTGCTGCTCCCATGGGGACATGATGGTCATTTTGCTCAGTGGACAGCAGGTTTGGGGTGCTGGGCTCCAAAATGCTGCTAAGGAGAGAATGGACCTGATGTGCAGCTGGGGGCAGTGAGGCAGGAAGCACCTTGCTTTGCTTTGTGTGCTCCATGCTGACCCCCACGGCACATCCCTCCCAGCTGCCTGTGTAGCAGTAAAGTTCACCCCAGAAAAGGTGTAATCTTGATGAGATCTAGGTACATTCAATTAAGAGCAGCCCTCGGGACGAGGACTCGCTGTCCCCTCGTTGTGCCTTGGTTCTACCCACCCCAGGAAGAGTTCTATAGCAGAAACGAATCCTGCCTGCCCCCAGAGTGTGGGTGCACCCAGCTGCTGCTAGGGTGAACTTGAATGGGGTGAGAAGGAACCAAACCCACCAAAGGGCTTTGCCTCTCTGGCAAAAGTTGTCTCAAGCCCTACCAGCTTTGCTCTGAGCCATGATGTCTCATGGAAGTTCTCAGCATGCAGGAGAGCCATGCCCACATGGGAACTCCTGCAGCTCCCCAGTCTTCCCAGTGCAGCACTGCACAGGGCAGGACAATGCCAAGGGATGCAGCATGGCAGCGATTGCCCCAAAGCTGTACCGGAGCTGTTGGCTGACGTGGAGTCCTTAAAACAAAACAAAGCAAGACGAAGCAGCAGAGTTCAGCCCTTGGCTCATTGTAGGGTGGTGGGGATCAGTCCCTAAGGGTTGGCCCCAGAAGTCCCCCCACATCCCCATCCACTGCCCCGGCACAGACACAAGCTGTGCTCTCCCTACCTCCGGCTTTATTTGCAGAGGGAATTAAGGTCCTGCTGGGAAACCTTCCCCAGTGCTCAGATAGCTGCCTGCATAGCCGGCACTAAATGGCTTTTTGTAAATGAATGATCAGGATTAACGAGGTTCCCCCGGCACTGTTTACTTAGTGCTGCTGTTGTGGATGGGGACGGGGTGCAGAACCCCTCCTCCAGCCAAGCCCTGGGGCCACCAAGCAGCTGGCACATCACAGGGACCACCGCAGTGTCCCATCTCGCATATCCAAGCCCTTCAGCTCCTGATCTAAGGAGGAGAGGAGGTTCTGGGCCAGGTTTGGGGCAGTGCACACCATGAGCATCAGTCCTGGCACGGACTGATGGTGCCGTATTTCATGCTTTGGGGCCAGGATGGGGACGACGCTCATTTTCTCCCTACGCCGCGTTGCTGGGGAAGGCGGGGGGTGTTTGCCATGTGGGTCGGCAGCCCCGCACACGATGGGGCTGAGGAGAAGGTGTGGGGCAGCAGCCAGAGCCATCCCCACGGCTGGAATGTGTTCTGTGACCCCTAAGGGCCACCTGGCAGGAGGAGGGCACAGCGATCAGCGGGGTCTGAGGAGCCCCGTGCCCAGGGATCCTCCCACATTGCCCTGGTGGGGTTCTGCCTCCTTTCACTGCGCTCTCTGGGCTGTGCAGCCGCCTTACCCCGACCTTTGGCTGTTTGCACATTCCTGCCTGTTAATGTGTCTCCTAACCAAAAGCTACTGGGACAGAGCATGGCATCCTTGTACTGCTCTCCTCATTCCCTGGCTGGAAATTGACACCTACGCCCCAGCAGTGACCTCACTGCACCCTAACATCCCATCCCCTCGGAACAGGGGGCTCCCCATGCAGATGTAAGCTGCCAGCGTTGGCTCTGCCCAAAGAGACCGAGTGCTGTTTGGGAGCAGAGCCATGGCTCCTCCTGGCTGCCAGGCTGGCACGCCTCCCACCAGCACCACGCCAGGCCAAATTCTTTGTGATTCCTGGGTTAACACCTGCTGCTCATAACGCTGGTGCCCCCCCAACCCCATGCATGGGATAGGAGCATCCCATTGGACCCACACCTCACGTTAAGCCCACTTGTAGCTCCTGGCTATTCAAAGCCCCATGCTCCCAATGCACCTCCTTGACCCCCTGCAACAGCACC
This sequence comes from Tragopan temminckii, assembly GCA_028571105.1. Lineage (NCBI taxonomy): Eukaryota > Metazoa > Chordata > Aves > Galliformes > Phasianidae > Tragopan > Tragopan temminckii. The sequence goes on from JAOWBP010087230.1 coordinate 23,665, forward strand.
CGTGGGTGAGCAGGGCCTGCAGAGCTGCACCCTGCGGGCACTCCTTCCCCAAGCAGATGGCGGAGGCAGAGCTTCCAACGCCCCAGGGCTGGATGTACCCCCACTTTCCTGCTGCAGCAGTGTGGGTCAGCTTGGAGGACCCCCCACACCCACCCTGGGCATGCATGGGGGAGGAGGAAGGGGCACATGCCCCACGTCTCCTTGTGACAGCCGTGACGCAGGGACCATTGCCTGCAGTCAGGGGAGTGCTGGACAAGCCTCAGCCTGCCCCATTGTGCCAGCCCTGTCGTGGGGAACGGCTGCTGGCAATGGCCCACTGAACCCAACCGGGCATCCCGGGGCACAGAGCGATGCAGGGAGCTGTGCTGTGCTGGGGGGGTGCCAGGGTGCAGGAGGGGTGGGTGCACCCCTTGTGCAAGATCTAAAAATATGGATGAAAAGATGAGGATGTATGCAAAAGGGCTCCAAGACCACGTGCGTGGCAAAGCGCTGTCCAAGATCAGCTTTGGGGTGCAAAAGCCCCCAGCACAGCCCATGCCCTGCAAAACCACGAAGGGACCTAAAGCAGCTTCACCAAGGAGCAGGGATGGGGGGCAGGGCTGTGGGGTGGCACTGCTGTCCCCTCTGTGCACTGCCTGGCACATGGTCAGGTTCAGGTCCATATCACGGCCTCAGTTCCCCCATTATGGCACTCACCCACACTGGGCAAGTGCTGCTGGTCCCACAGGCTTCAGCTGGAAGAGCAGACAGGGGGCTTTGCCCCTTCCCTGTTTTCAGAGCTGCATTTCCCAGAGCCCCCCTGACCCCACAGCACTCCCAACCCAGGGCTGGGAAGCCCAGAGCAGGAGTGGGTCTGTATCCAGCCCAGACCCTACAAAGTAAAACCCCTGAGGACCTAGCACAGCTTTCCCATCATTCTGCCCCTGCAGGCTTTGCTCTGACAGCTCCACCCCTTTGGGTGCAAACCCATCCCAAATCAGGATCACAGGAACCCCCAAAGCCATCCCTTGGCGCTGCCGCTCTCTGCATCCTCCCTCCTGCCCCATGCCATCCCCAACCCATCGCTGCAGGGTCCTGCCAGCTCTCACCCACCCTAGGGGCACGTTTGGGAACCCATTTGTTTTCCCAAACTTTGGAGGTTCTCTCATTGCTATGCAATGCGTGTCCATCCCCTGCCCTCCTCCGTCCTGCCTCCCCCTTCTCCCTGCTCCAACCCATCCCAGCCTGGGATCCTAAAACAGGCTGATTTTTTTATTTTACCCCTCGAAGAGGAAGGAAAATAATAATAATAATAACAAAACCCAATCTGGGGGTAGGGAGAGACCCTGTGAGCTGCGACCTCCTCCAAACCCCCAGCACCGAACCCAAAGAAGGAAACAAAAGGCGGTGGGATTTGCATTTCCACACTGCGCAGAGATGGCCCCAATCTTGGGGCTGTTTATTCTAGGCGTAGATTTTCAATATTTGGGATGATTAGCAAGTGAAAGCCGGCTGTTGCCAGCATGGCTCCGTGCCAGCGCCGCGCTCAATGGAGGAGAAAGAAAGACACAAGAAAAGCAGAGAAAAGAAGGGGCTGTGTGTATATTTCCCCCCTCTCTGCAAAGCAGAGATTGGGTTGAGGTGCTGTTGTTTGCCCGTGGGGTGGATGATGGATGAGGGGCGTTGGAGGGGAAGAAGAGAAACCGCTGATAGAGGCTTTATGGCCGCGGGTTGAACAACCCAAAGGTTATGGGGCAGAGCAGGGAGTGGGGCACTTCCCATCTACATAGCATGCCCAGGCAGGTCGGTGCCACCCGCGGGCAGGAGCACCGTGTCCCCATCCCATGGCTGACACCCAAACCCCAAAACCGCCCCTGGGTGGGAGGGGAAAACCCATGAGATCCACGTCCAAGTTTGCGGCTCTGCTTTCAGGAGCTGAACAAAACGGGGTTGTTTGGGGCCTCTCCTGGTGCCTGCTTTATGCTCACCCTTTTTCCTGGCTGGCAGGAATGCCGGCTGCTGGCAGTGCCTGTGTGGGGTGGGTGCCCGGGGCACTGCTTTTTGCAGGGGGTGAAGCAGAAATGTGGGCTTTTCGCCAGCAAAAGAAGCAGTGAACCATAGGAGCGAGGGGCTGCTGGCTTTTCCCAGCCCTACTAATAACACCCTTAAAAAGGAGAAATAGAGAGCAGAGCCCACGTGCTGACAATAGCGAGCAGGGCAGGAAGAGATGCACTGTTGAGATTTTCAGCCATAGAATCGTGGAAGGTTTTTTCCAGCCCGTGTGATCCCATCTCCCCCAGCCCAACCATCAGCATGACCAAATCCCAATGCTAACCTGGGTCCTTCAGTTAAAGAGATCCTCATATCTCTTTAACATCCCCACAGTGGCACTCCACCACCTCCCAGCCCATCCCAGCACCTGACCACCACCCCCAGCCCCTCATTTCTCCTTTGGGGGCTCAGACCAAAAGGAGACCCAAGCCCTGCCTCTGGGAGCCTCCTGCCTCATCCCCTCAGTCACACCCTGCCCTCCCAGCACTAGGCATGACCACCTCCAGCAGTGAGCCCAGCCCTTCTTTTGGGCTGAGATTGCCCAGATTGAGAGCAGCTGTGATTGTGAGCACCTGCTGCTGCTGCAGTGCCCATCCAGTCCATAAGGCACGGGGGCTGGGATGTCCTGGAGCAGATCCAGCTGAGGTTCTGAGGCTCAAGGAGGGTCTGGAGGGGACACTGCTGCCTTAGGGGTACTTAAACGTGAGCAGAAACCTCTCCTTCTCCCACATCCCATTACACAGGTGTGGGTCCCCCCAGTCCGTCCACCCCCATGCTGAGCTTCATGTCC
>JAOWBP010087346.1:0-26467 GCA_028571105.1 Tragopan temminckii
TGTGGCAGGGGGGTTGGAGATTTATGATCCTTGTGGTCCCTTCCAACCCTGGCCATTCTGTGATTCTGTGATTCTGCTGTGGTTCTGCCTCACTTTGGGCATAATCCAAACCACGCTTTTTAATGCACAGCAGCTCCAAGTTTGCATGCACTGGTGCAGGACAGGTGCTCAGCAGGCTGCTCCAGCAGCAGCAGCCCTCTCTGGCAATTCCTGACTGGACATACACTAGCTTGGGGACTTGTCTTTCCAGCATAGGTGATCTGTAAGCACCTCGTAGGTATCTTTGGGGGAGTGCAGAATGCAGACTGTGCTTGGAGTTACTCCAACACAAAATATGGTACTGCAACTCCAGGAACATCTTGGGAGTCTGTTCTCCTTCCCTTCCTTCCCTACAAATACTACCATCAGAAGCATGTTACTCAGTACTTCCCTCAGATTCAGTTAATCTAAGTGAAGCAAAACACACCTACTGACACAGTGACAGGAATTTTAAATCCTTCAGCATCCTCTAAAGCCCTTTATTCTGCATCTGTTCAAGAGCATGAAAATTCACTCCCCCGCCTTTTTTTTAAAAACTGCTCTTTTTTTTTTCTTTTTTTTTTTTCTTTTTCCTTTTTTTTCCCATTTTGCTGCCTACACATTCCACCAAATGTCTCCCTGAATCAAAATCCCCTTTTCCTCCAGCCAGGAGCTTAACGAAACCAAGATTGTGGCTGTGAAGCATGCAGGTTCCTTTGCTGCTCCTCCTGCATCTCCATGTTTCCTTTCCCAAGGGAGAGCAATACCCACAGGACTGCATACAGCTGTCCATTGACCCTTATTATTTAGCTACGATGTCTGGTGTTTCACAGAAGTGCAAGTCTTGGCATCACTTGGCCTGAAAAGCCCCAGTTTTGACTGAAGACTAAGAATTCTTCTAACTAATTTCACTGTGGATCAATAAAAAGACTTCAAATATTTTAAAACTATTCAAAATTTAAATATATATATATATAAATAAAAGAAAAAAAGTTAAATGAATCTCAGGTGACTTGGGCATGAATTGTGAATATCTGGGGCTGGCAGCAGAGTGGACGAGCTGTCTGCACATTGTCTCCACATCATGGCAAGCGTTCCCGAGGGCCCCCTGAGCCAGGGAGTTCAGCATCCTGAAAATTACAATGATTACAAGTCCTTAACGGGGTTTTGTGAAATTGAGAACTGAGCACTGGTACAACGAGGTTTAAATAGCATCCTATGAATCATGTAAGAAAGGTAGAGCCAAGCTGCGAAGCATCCTCTCTTCTTGGCTTCCAGCCTAGGGGCTCAATCTTACCCAATAGTCCTGTGCAGACTATCCAGCTGCAAAGCGTATAAATCTCCTTTTATTTCAAGCAGTAGGTAATCAATACCCTAAATAAGACAAAAACACAACTCTCTTTAGAAAATTGCTTTCTTGATAGAAGACAGGGAATAAATATTCCTAATAGGTACCTACTTGCTTTCAAATAATAATGGCATCCATTCAGTAATGTGAGATGCCTCAATTAGAGCCCCATTGTGCCGTGAGATGTACAAACAGGTCAAACTGGCTCAAGCTATTCTTGTGATAATTTCCAAAAATAAAGAATGGAACATGAGAAATCATCAAAATGCTGAATCTGTTCAGTCAGACGTTCTGAGTTGAAAAATGCCCAGGAAAATGGAAGCAAACTGCTGGGACAGAGAGTCCTTAGTTTAAAAAAAAAAAAAAAATCATTAAAAAAAAAGTTTAACAGCATCAAAAAGTGATTTGACATTATTTCTTGTTTCATGGGCTGCCAGGATAAAAGGCAGCAAGGTAACTCCCCCTTTTGATAATGCATGCACATATGCACATACACGCACTCCCCTCTTCCTATACATAGTAAAGAAAATCAGCAGCTTTAATTTTTCTAAGTAATCAAATGAGTCATATTTAGCCATAAATTAACATAATTAATACTGAAAAGCAAACTACTACTTTAAATTTGGCCACTGGCAGTTGCGTATACAGTTATCCTCAGTATTTTCTAAATGTTTGTTCAAAAATGAAACCATCTCTCATCTTTCAGCTTTAGACATAGGAATGAGAGGTCGTTTGTGCCAGCACCCTCTAACATTGCTAGACTGGGGTTACCCAGTTCATTATAAAAGCAGGTTTGAAATATGAAGATGGAATGAATTTCCAAACCTCCTTTGATTTTGTCTCTAATTAATGGAGGCAGATCGGATCTCTGACCTCCTTTACTTTCCCTAGAGATAGCTTTGCAACCCCACTACATACTGTAGATGTACAATCTTCTACGTTGTACAATGATGTATAGTCTTCAACATGGAGGTTTGGATCCTGGAGGTTTAAAATACAGCAGCAGCAGCTCAGAGTTCAGCTGTCATTATTATGAGGACTGAAAGAAATTTATCACTGGAAAACAGCTATGCAGAATATTTCTCACTAAACATCTCTTTTCCACTGAAAAACCTCAGTGCTCTAAATCCCATATATTGTAGGTGTTAAAGGTTGTTGCAGTGAACCCTGAGCCACATTCTGCACTCCTCACAACCCCACATTTGGTGTCTGTCCAGGCTTAGCTGTGTTCCCTCCCACAAGGAGACACTAGTTAGACCTGGCTAAAGAGAAGGGTGGAATATCTAGTTGGTGAGAACCCTGCCCATGGCAGGAGCAGAATGATTTTTTAAGGACCCTTCCAACTCAAGCTCTTCTATAATTCTATAATTCTATGAAGTCTGACAAATCTATTAGCTATAAAACTCATGAAGTACCCTGGCAGTGTTTCAGAATCAAGATATTTAAATGCCAGAGAAAATATATCATTCAAACCTCACAAACTGTGTATGGGAAAAACTCCCTCCATTTCCAGGTCCAATTATCATCGTGAGAAGTTCAAGTGGTAATAGCACCAGTGGCAGGTACAAAGCAGACAGGATCATGTGCCAAAGCAACATGCAAAGGTATGGTATATGAAACATGAAAGCAAATGCTTTCGATTTGTATATCTGAAATATTACTACAAAGCGCTGACTCTTCTCATCCAGAGGTTCTCAGCTATGTAATTCTATGTACATAGAAAACAGGGATAAAAGAATGTCTTCAGGGTCAGGAAAAGACTTTGCTTACACAATTGAAAAAACTGAAAACTTTCCAGTCAAAGTGAGCAGCAGGGCAACTTGGAGCTACTGAATCAGAAGACAGCATGGAAGAGAAGCATACTTATGGGAGTAAACTAGCCAGAGGCAAGTGGGCTTGAAGAGGAACTGGTGAAACAGCTGGAGAGATTTAGATTAGATATCAGATGGAAATTTTTCACTGAGTCAGTGGTGAGGCGCTGGAACAGGTTGCCCAGAGAGGCTGTGGATGCATTGTTCCTGAAGGTGCTCAAGGCCAGGTTGGATGGAACCCTGGGCAGCCTGAGCTGGTGCCTGACTTGGTGGGAAACTGAACAGAGCTTTTACAGCACGTGGTCTGAGACAAGAGGAGGAGGAACAAAGGTGGATAGATATGTTTAGATATGCTTTTAGCATAAGGGTCAGGCTGGTGAGAGCAGGCTGGTGAGGACAGCACTGTGTTTCTAAACAGATACCTCAGTGGAAATGTACCTCCAGTTTTCCACACTGAACTCAAGCATCCTCGCTCTCTCTTCAGACACCATCTGAGCTTCAGTTTACGACGCTAATGTCTGAATGGCTGTATTTGGATTGTAAGGAGACAGAGATCATTGCTGTATGCTCCCTATCACTGTAGCCTTTGCAAAGCTAGAAAAAAAACCACCAGATCTTTTCCTTTCTCCTCAGGAAATCTTGATTCTAACTTCCCTGCCTTGCAGTCAAAAGGATTATGGAGATCAGGCTTACGAATCCTCCTCGTTCTGCCTTACTGGCAATGATCTGTCAGGAGAAGCAGTGTCCTGCCAGTCTTCCTGTCCAAAGACATACCCATCAGCAGTGCCCATGATGAATGTGAACCATGTGGCTGGACAGCTTCGCTGCGGCCTTCAGACAGAAACCATGAATCGGGCGGGAGGTTCAGGGAGAACATTCTGTTCCAGGAGCATATCTGGCAGCCCGCCTGCCACCTCCCGTCAGAAAAAAAGATGCACATGGAAGCCTTGCTGGAGCATAGCCCCTTAAATTAAGAATTTAAGAGTCTCAGGTCCATCCTGGCAAGGGAATGGTCTAACTTAGTCCTCAGGTCTGGAGAGACTACAGCAAAACAAAAGCTTTTACTTTACAGAGGGATCTCCCAATTCCCTTATCGCTCTTCACATGTGCAGTTAAGCACTTCAAAGGAAGAGAATAAACACAGGTGTCTTTGGAGAGGAACCAAATGACAACATGGCCATGAAAAACCTCAGAGTGAGCTGGCCTGATCCTTCCCTACTCCCCAGGAAGTGCAGGCCGAGCAGCTCAGCGCTCCTGAGGGGAGGTGCGAGCAAGCAGGCTAGCATGGCTTTTTCCTCCATGGCTGAATTCAGGTCATGCCTCCACAATCATTAATCCTGGCTCTTTGCTCTCAGTACACATTTGATCTGGATCAGCCCAGGGCACATAATCACATTTAAGATGAATTAGCTGGAGCACATGATATGGAGTTTATGCTGGCCTTCCGCCAGCTGCGGGAGGACAGATGACACTTGATCCGGCATGAAGCCTGCCAGTACAAAGTTAACCCAGTACTGTTTTTGGAACAAATGTGAACCAGCAGAGCCACACCACTTCCCTGGAAACAGCCCTGTGCGCAGACCGGCTGTAGTCCTTATGATGCAGTTAATCTTAGAGGTGGAGGGACTAAGCCTGGCTTAATTACAAAGCCAGGGTAATCAGACTTACTCTTAGTCAAATCACATCTCAGATCTTACTGCGGAGCTGGCACAAAAGTTAGGAGGATCTAAATCCACCCAGGTTAGGTGTAAACAAACACGTGGTTTCTTCTTAGCTTTGTCTCCTTCCTTCCTGGATCTGCTTAGGGCATGTTCCACAGTTCCCCAGCATCACAGCAAGGAAAGTCACATTCTGGGAATCCTGGGAAATTGTGCATTCTGGGAAAAAAATGGTCTTATGCTTTCGGGATTATAAAAGAAACTGTGAAGGCACTAGGAGATCATCTCTTGACATACAGGTGATCTAATCTGCGACTTCACTGTTGAGTTTCTGCACCATCAAACTCAATGCACAGTAAATTCAGAGTGTTGAGGGGAGGAGGAGGAGGGATGAAACACCTCCTGTTCTGTACTTAGTATTTTATAGCACCAAAGCAATCAGCATCAGCTGCTACCTCTGTTTGAAAATAAATCCTCCAAATATTTTCTGAGCATGCCAGAGATAACCATTTAAAAACACCATATATTGTGTGACTTTAATTCAACTCAGCAACTTAGCTCAAGTACAGAAAACAAGCAAGTGCTTAAAGTAGATCGCACGTGGAGACAGATGACGCAATGCACTGTTCTCCTGCTACGGCCTGTGTGACAGTATGTACACACACCATTCCAGTATGAGCTTGTAACCAAAGTAAAAATAGAAGTTTTCTGAACCAACCATTGCACTAGTTATTTTTTACTAAATGCAGTTACATCGTACTCAAACTTCTTGGATTGCATCTCTAACAGATAATTAGAAGAAAAAATGAAGTTCTAGAAAATAAAAGCTGTAGGTGCCTCACATGGGAATGCTCACAGATGTGAGACAGTTTGAGTAGGGCCCTAAGCAGCAATTCTGCTGTTCTCCTTGCAGCAGTGAATGAAGAAGCAGAAGAGAAAGGATGAAAAACAACCTTGACTCCCACTCTCCTTGTTTGCCTTAGTTTCATTTTCCCTAGTAGCATAAATCATTTGTATCCTCCATCCTAAACCACATCATTCTTTTCTTTTTCAGGTGTGATAAAATTTCATTATTCCTTCCAGTTGTAAAAGAAAGCTTACAAGGACTTAGCTGAAACATCTTCTGTTCTAGCCTACCTGATTCATGAGATAATCTGCTCTTAATACATACAGTCCTAAGCCTGTAGTGCTTAAGTTTTAGATCGGTATAATAGTCATTCCTTGCTGTGACTCAGTGGAGGCTGCAAGAGATGGTGGAGAGGGAAAAAGAAAAGTATTTTTATGGTATGTTATTTTTATTAGAAAATAGTGTGCTGTATAAAAACAGCATTATTGAATTGAGGTGTTCAAAGCAGTTCCTGCAGAGTAAGATTATAGTGAGCAGAGTGCAGGTGAGAAGGTCAGAACTGCAAAGTAAATGCAATTTATTCCACTGGTGCAGAAACATAGGAATGTATTGCAAGGTAATCATCAACATGTGTGATACAATTATCTCACATGCACAGATGTATACCACACCACACAAACCCTGAGCTATACAGGGAGGCACTAATGACAACAAACACAGTAAAAAATACAAACTTCTACTCCTCTCATATGCAACAGATAAGTTTCAAACAAATGATGGCAACAACTACATGGCTAAAAAGACTGAACTCATCATATGCTTAAACAAAGCATTTACTGAAACAATGAAAGCACTCAAAGAAATATGCGTTTGGATGCTTAGGTAAGTTCATTTGAATTCACGGTAATACCCATGACATGAAAGAGATCAGCTTGAAAAAAACCAACAGGTGGTACTTCAAGCACATGTAGGTGAAATAGTGCAGTGTAGTGGAAATAAACAGGTATGGGGATTAACAAATCACTGAATCATCACAGAATCATTAAATGGCCTGGGTTGAAAAGGACCACAATGATCATCTAGTTCCAACCCCTCTGCCATGTGTAGGGTCGCCAACCACTAAACCAGGCTGCCCAGAGCCACATCCAGCCTGGCCTTGAATGCATCTAGAGATGGGGCATCCACAACCTCTCTGGGCAACCTGTTCCAGTGAACCCATACAAAGGGGCAGATGAGCCATTTGTAAGCTGCCCAGGTAAAATAATTTATGAGGCCACACAGAAATTTTAGCTGTTTGGATGCACAGAAACTGGGTGAACCATTTCTGCAGAAAGATTGATCTTACTCTTGTTAAAGGGTGAGCTCCCACCACCCAGCTGGTACCTGCTCCAAGCTGGTATCCGACTCATTCTGTCTGCTACATGTGCAGGCAACAGAACATGCAAAAAGGGTGTCTCTTCAAAAACTCAGTTTGCTGAAGAGCAATGAAAAGAGAGGGAATGCAGATGGAGAAGGGAATGAGGATGGGAATGAGTATAGCATGAGCAAGATACAGTAAGCATGAGCAGCCTACTGGAAAGGAGGCTGTGATGAGGTTTGCCTCTTCTCCCATTTAAGAGAGATAGGACATGAGGGAATGGTCTCAAGTTGCATTAGGGAGGTTCAGGTTGGATGTTAGAAAGAATTTCTTCTCAGAAAGAGTGCTGAGGCGTTGGAGCAGGCTGCCCGGGAAGGTGGTGAGTCACTGTCCCTGGAGGTGTTCAAAGGAAGGGTAGATGTAGTACCTAGGGACATGGTTTAGTGGGCAATATTGGCGGTAGGTGTGCAGTTGTACTGGATGATCTTTGAGGTCTTTTCCAACCTTAATGATTCTACGAGCAACTTCTTCAACAACTCTACCTAGAGCAGTATTGCATTAGACTACACAGCTCTTTATGCACAAACCAAACCATTTACCAGCAGCTACTTTGTCCAGTAGCTTTAACGGGATGCAGCCAGCCTGAAAAAAAAAACATTTATCTCTATTGACTCAACAGTTATCCAAGATCAAAGCAAATGAAGATGGAGTGGATTCAGACAGAATATTTTACTTCATTATTTTGTAGCTCATTCTGTATATTTTCTGAGTGGTATTCTCCTGTACATAACAAGTTCATGGTTTGTCCTCTCTTATCATGCTTAACTTTCATATTCTACAGAGGAAGCATAGTTAGATAAGCAAGTCTCCCCAGCATATATGGCATGCCCAGCAGCAAATACTGTAAAGACTTGGTTTGCTCCAATGACATTTTATATTAAAATACCCATGAGCCAAACAAGTCTGAGAGTTACGTTAACAAACATTTCTACTCACCTGTATTTTCCACTACTGTAAAAAGAAACACAAATAAAAAGACCAGACTTCCATTGATCAACACTGAAAACAGGAAAAAAAAGAAAAAAAGAAGACCAAAGAAATTCAGCATATGGTAGGTTTGTTGAAAGAGTGTAATGATCCCTTTCTCTGCAAAGCACGTGTGGTATACTATATTAGTCATAAACTGGAATTTCCTGCAATTAATCAATTTAATAAAAATAATTTGACAGCTTTCCTTCAAATGCTGTCTGTGGTTTGGTTGCATTTCTGTTCTGGATCTTTAGATCAGTCAAAGAAGAAAACAGAGTTCCTAGACTTGCTCTGCTGAAAATGAAAGATGAATTGGGAAGCTCATTTATTTTTGTTGGAGAAAGAAACAAAGACAGACAAACTGACTAACCAGCTGAATCAGGCCAGTGGCCAAACCAACTATTTGTGTCTTGCTAGTCATTTCATTCCACAGTTGTCCCCCTAACAAAACTAAATATTCCATTTGTCCAATTGTTAGTCTAACAACAACAAGATAATCCAAATTCTTCTGGATTGTTTTCAAACAAGAGTTGAATATAATTTCATATTTTGTTCATTTTTAAAAAGAATGAGTTGGATGCATTTAGGCATTTCCATTTGCTGATACCTATTAAACAACCGGAATGAAGCTAACTCACAAGAGTCTTCTCAGCTGATGGAAATGTAAAATTGGGAATTTCTGCAGTTAGTCTGGCCAGTGCTGGCTTGTGGCTGGAGAGAAAAGTGATTTCCTCTATAAATTATGTTTCAGATGTTCCATTACCCAAACCAGAACTACACAATAAGCCCAGGTAGGGGAAAACTGAAGAACAGGACAAGATCCTGCCGGACAAAACTAAAGGGTTTTGCACTTGATTTATGGTCTCACAGCCTGAAAACATACCTCACTAATCTGCTGCTATAGTAACGAAACCAGACTGGTATGTAGGTTTGTGTTAACAATATTTGTTGAAAGAGTTTTGTCAGTTGCATATTCACGCTTATGCTTATGTATTTATTTATTTATTTATTTATTTATTTATTTATTTATTTTTGGCACTACCTCTAAAGGAGACCCATACATGAAAACAAGAAATGCAAAATCTGAGGGGAAAAGGTGTGCAAAGGCTAATAAGAGAAACACAGAAATTCTGCAGTTACTTCCCAGAAATCAGAGAACAAAATGTTAATGAGATTTGGGAATCTCTTAGAAATGGCAGCCTCACCTTGGGCTTTTCAGAATCTGACCTGGAGGCAGAGTATTCCCAAACTTTTAGACATAGCGGTAGCTTTCTAACTGAAGCAGCAGTGGATGGGATTGAAGGGGAGGAAAGAAATCTGGTTTATTTACTACCAAGTTCATTCTACATATGGGACCAGTCACACAAAGCCTATCTTTGCTTTTGCTTGAATTCTGCAAGCAGCTCCAGCTCATGCAGTGAAACTAAACGCAAAACTTCCATTACTTGTATACTAAAGTTAACCACAAGCTTTTGTTCTTGCGTGGACAAAGATTACACCATATGTGTCATACTCACTCTCAGACTGAAATGTGGGAATCTGCAGTTCAGCCTTGATTTAGCTAAGTGCCTAAGAAATACTTGATCTTAGTATGTGCTCTTCTTATCCACGACCTTAAAGAACATCCCTTAATTATGACAACATTAAGGGTATGAAGGTTAATTAAAAAGCAAATGAGGATGTTTCATAAATGTAATAACAGATATTCTGATCTGGAAAGGCATGATACTCTTTGCTCTGGCAATTAAAAAAAAAAAAAAAAAAGAGGAAAGCAGTTTACTTAACTATTATCATGACCTCTTTGAAAGTATGTCTTTTAGCACAGAAACAAAGCAGCACGCTTTTATTTCTAATGGGACTAAAACCAGACCAGTTTAACTTCATATTTCAGAAATAGCCATGAATTTGGGAACCAGTTGACCAAGGAACAGTACGCGTCTTTACTTATATGTTTTATAATACATATTATCAATGAGATGATCTTTGTAGGTCCCTTTCAATCATTCTATTCTATTCTATTCTATTCTATTCTATTCTATTCTATTCTATTCTATTCTATTCTATTCTACATCTGTCACTACACTCTTTCACTTCTTTTCTCTATTTCTGTGGAGTCACAAGGAAGAACAAGGTCCCTACACACCTACTCACTGATTATTTTTCTCCACCCTGATGTCTCACCCAAAGAGATAAATTGAGAAATGGGAATCCTTTGCTTACTTAAAGAGGGAAATGTAGATCCATGGAGATGCAGCTGATCTTTGGTTTAATTCATCCACAGAGGTCATCAGCCTGAAACTCCACCAGTGGGAAAAAATACCCATCATGGGCTAGAGATCATAAGCACATTAGAAGAGAACAGTAAAAAATAATGTGACTTTCTGAAATAGGATCTGGAGTATGGAAGAGGGAAAACTCATAACATATAGGACAATTTACCTTCTTTGTCAGGAAGAAATACAGCCTCTGCATTCCCCAAGGCCAGAAAAAGGGAACCAAGGACCACAACACTGTTCCTACTATGATAAATACTGCAGTTCAAAAAAATGAGCCACGCACCAACACACCTCTTTGAAGAAAACTCAAGGCACTGCATCTTGGTGTAGGAGATCTGAGTCACTTCTTTAAGCTTTTTCCCCTTTGATGAATGAAGGTAGCTACCACATTGCTCCATATTGAGTACATTAATTGTGGCCTTTGGTTTTCTGGCAAAGCACTGATGTATCCTCCCAGTTATAAAAACGTGTCACACCAAGTAATTTGAGAAGGTGAGCGTAGTCTAAGTACCCAGTGACACTCAACCCTCATTAATGGGACCAAGCAAGAACTGTGGTAAAAGAGGGGATAAGGAAGATATATTAAACTACCCTGAGTCCAGCAGAAATTTTTTAAAGCTTAAAGTGGCACTTCAATTTCTTTTTTTTCTGCTCTAGAAACAGGTCAAGAGCCAAACCAGGAAATTATAGAGTTGTAGGATTAACATCTGGCACAGGAAACCTTTAAGGGATGTGACAGGAAAACACCTGGAAAGACAGTTTGATTAAGGACAGCCAGCGTACATTTAGACACAGGAGGTCAAGCTTAACTAACCTGCTGGATATCTTTGAAGATAATACTGCCATGGCAGATAAGAAAAACATGACAGATGCTGTATAGCACACTGAGATTAGATTTTTCAAACAGTTTTGACAAGGGCCAGCCTCAGAGGTGACTAATGGAGACAAACAAAAAGTTACGGATTGCAAAGTAAAAGGATAGAACAGTAGCTGCACAGCAAGAGATAAAGTCAGGTATTGGTGGGAGAACTATATTGAGAAAAGGGTTACTGAATGGAGGGGTTAGACTTACAATGCTTTTCCCATCTCACAGATAACGTTTCCATGTTAGCATCTTGCAGACAAAAATGTCCTCATGACCTACACTGCCTTTGATGAGGATCTTATTTTATGGCAGCTATGAGCAGTGGCTTTAGAGTCCCTTTTGGTTCACAGTACTGAGTTTGTACTTGTACGCTGAGGTCAATACAGAGATACTGAAAAGAGTGTCCTCACACAGTGTTCTAGCTCTCAGTTTAGGAAATGAATCCAGGCTGAACACTGTCAGCATAGAAGAATTTGGTTCACTCAGCAAATGTAGTTCAATACAAAAAGCACAAAATAAATTAGTCCCCAAGAAAGGGCTCTGGCAAAGTTGTATATGCTAAGTACAATAAGGACAAGATATGCAGCAGAAGCAAAGGATTTTAAGCAGTATAGTGGAAAAAAAGAAGTTAATTAAAGCCACAAATATATGGCAGAATGTCAGAGAAAAGAAAAAAAAAAAGAGAAATGAGACACAAAATTGTGTTAGGAGAGATACAGTAATAACAACTAGAAATCAATGGCTTGTTCTGGAGATGGAGGCTTAACAGATGCTCTATATTAGCTGCTATATCACAGCGAGAATATTATTGCACTGTAGGGTGCAAGAGCAGGGCAACAAAAAGTGAAACCAGATCTTGGCTTGGTGGATGAACCAAGAGCATGTTATGCTTATTCTCACTGGAAAAGAGAATACTTCGAGGTGACCTAAGACAGGATTTTCAAAATCATGAAAGAGAGTGATCAAGGTAACCTCTACTCAGGCAGGGTGGAGGAAACAGGGGGGAAGGAAGAGAAGGAATGTTGAACCAGACTGCAAACATTTCAAATAAAACAACAGGGAGTAAACAGGGAACTTGTCAGGCAGAACTACTCCAGCTGAAGGGCAATAAACATGTGGAACAAGTTACTAGGAAAGGCAGCTGAAACAAAGACTGTACACTAGCTCAGAAGACACCTGGACTTGTTTCAAGGGAAAGAGAAGAATTCAGGGATTTTTGTAGAAAGCGGAATGTTGGGATTAAGGTATACTTTATAATGGCAGATATGCTGAGCCAATTCAGGATGCTTAAAATTGTGCATACTGCCATGCACTTCATGGCAAAATTCCCTATGTTGACATCACACCTTCACCCTGGAGCCATGGTTAAAAGAAACAGCTCCTCATATGAACTTTCCCTCCTGCAGCTGGCTTTGGCCAAACCATTCAAATGAAGAACAGTTCTCCCAAACTGCTCTCTGCTGCAGTCTACAACAAAGACAGAAAGGAGTCACAGTAGGGTCACAGAGCCCCACCAACAGTGAGCTCCTCAAGCACTGACCTAAACCTGTTGCAGCTGCTGCATTTCCTGCACAATCTCCCTGAAACTCTGAGGAGCACATCACTGGGTCATGGCAAACAGCTGCCACGAAACCTCAGCAAGGGGAGAGGAACAGGAGATGGATGGGGCGAAGTGTGCAGAGGACACAGACACTGCCTGTTTCTGTGGTTGCTGCTGTCTGCAAAAAAGGCCTTCCCATGCTTCCTCTGCCTCCCTGCCATGCCTTCACATGGAAGGCCTTCTTCTCAGGTAGGCCAAGGGGACCGAGTTAGGCATTGCAAGCCTTATACAGCTGGGCTAGCACACTGAATCAAAGAATCATTTGGAAAAGACCTTCAAGATCATCACACCCAATCATCACTCAACACTAGCAAGTTCCACTGCTAAACCATGTCCCATAGTGCAACATCCACATGTCTCCAGGTGCAGGACTCCACCACTTCACTGGACAGCCTGTTCCAGTGCCTAATCATTCTTTCCATGAATAAAGTCATCCTATGTGCAATCTAAGTCTTTCCTGATACAATTTGTGGCCTTTTCCTTGTATCCTATCACATCTGAAAAGAGTCCAAGTCCCTCCTCAAAGCAACTTCCTTTCTGGTAGTTGAAGAGAACGATGAGATCTTCTCTAATCGTCCTCCTCTCCAGACTGAACAGCCTCAGTTCCTTCAGCTGCACCTCATAGCTCTTGTTTTCTCATCCTTTCACCAGCTTAATTGCTCTTTCCTACACATGCTTAAGTTCTTTGCAGAGAGAGTGGTGAGGTGCTGGAACAGGCTGCCCAGAGAGGCTGTGGATGCCCCGTCCCTGGAGGTGTTCAAGGCCAGATTGGATGGGGCTGTGGGCAGCCTGGTCTAGTATTAAATGGGGAGGTTGTTGGCCTTGCATGTGGCAGGGGGGTTGAAGATTCATGATCCTTGAGGTCCCTTCCAACCCTGGCCATTCTGTGATTCTGCGATGCTCTAGAAACTCATAACCTTCTGTAATGAGAGGCCCAAAACCAAAGATGATATTTGAGATGTGTTCTCACTAGCATTACGCACAAAGAGATTTCCAAGTACAGGCCCATGTTGAATTGGCACAGCTGTATCCTCACAGTGGGATGTGCAAAAATCCTTTGCCCTGGGATGGCTCTAAGTGTTTGGGTTAGCAAAGCACAAGGCAGGCAGAAGACAGCAGCTACCAGCTGTCAGCTCACCTGGCCTCTTTATTGCATTTCAGTTAGAGATGTGTACAAAAGAATGAGTACTGCAGATGAAGACATTATCTTGCCAAACCCATGACAGTAACAGAACGAGGACTGAGAAGATACAAGGTAGAAAACAGTGTGTTTTACTAAACACACTGTTGTTCTTTCAAACACAGCTTAGCCAGTGATGCTGCTTTCAAATGCTTCTTGGATGGGTATTCAGCAATTACAGCAAGTGCTGACCCAAACTCTGATTTAAGGGCCCTCTTAAGGGCTGGAGGCTACTTTTCTTTTACTTCTGTAAATCACACAGCAAGGCTGCTCCCAGCCTGCAGGAAACATTCTGCACAACTTCAACCTTTTATCTATGGTTCTGTGCCCCAATTCTTTGCCAAATAAGTGGGGAGAAAAGCATACTGTTTTAAGAGACTGCAGTTTGACTGCTTTATAGAGAGACATCGCAACTAGATCCTCACCCCCTTTGGGAAGATGTAAACTCTCTGAAGCAACTGCTAAGTGCATAAGCACAAAGTAGAATTAATGTCAATAACTGTATTTGCAATAAGAAGATGGTTGGACTAAATGATCTTATAGGTCATTTCCAACCTTGTGATTCTATGATTCTATGATTCTATAAAACAACATAGGTTCTGTCTGCCAAACAGCCATACTGAAGACTCTCCCAGCCCCACACAGTCACAGTCACTTGTCCAAAAGGCTGGCCAGAGTTATCCTTCCTCCTGTCAACCAGAGTTCTATTTCCCAACTGGCTTTCCTCGGTCTCTCTGAAGCTTTCTCTCCAGGAGACCTGCCACACAATTCATATCAACTGCTTTGTGGAAGTCCACCGAACTTTTCCAGTTTGCAGACCTCAGGCAAAGGATTCTTTCTCCCTCCTCATCACATCAAACTTCTCAAAAAAGACCTTTAGCTGGCCCCAGTTTTCACACCATTACCAATAGGGATAACAAATGGAAATCTCTGGGGAAAGCTAGTATTACTAGGCAGGGTGTGAAAGCAGTTAACACTATTCCAGGCAATGTCAGACCACATTCCCTGAAGGTATAAGTGGAATTTTGGTCATTTATGGGAAGAGGGAAAAATTTGGCTTTTGTAGCGTGTTGCCAACCCCACCAGCCTCCTCCATGCATACTTCAGCACTCACTATGGAAACATCAGCAAAGACTAACTTTATTTAGAGATGTAGGCAAGTCTTTTCCAAACTCACCAATTTTTTCATTGGAAAGTTCACATCTGAGTGACATTGCTGGGATGATCATATTAATACATATGACTTTGGTTTTCTACAGAAGACAACTGGCACTACTCAGGCCAAGAGACAATTGCTAACAAAATGGAATGATGTACTGTGCCATAGATTCTTTTCCTTACCTGTGTTGTTTGGTTTGTTGGAGTAAGCATTTTCCAGCAAAGATGGGTATTCTGAATTTTATCCTTGTTTGCAATAAATTCTCTTTACAGTCAAGATTTATTTAGGATACGTCCTTGCAGTCATTTTAGTCACTAACTGCTTGTTTCCAAATATGTAAAAGTATAAATGCATATATATAAAATATATAAAAATACAACTATATATAGTTCCAAACTATGAATCTACTTTGAAAAAGTGGGGAACAAAGTTTATTGTTTATTGTTTCCTATTGGCATGGCAACAAGCAGAGAAACACCATCTACTCCACATGGCAAGAGCTCATGGAGCTGGCTGGCTGGGATAGCAATAGGAACAGATGAGGAGCTGGCCAAAAGGCTGGCCTTTCCCACCACTCTTGTTTTCACCCTGTTCCAGCACAATGAAACAGGTTGCAGGATGGTTTTTCCCTCCAAAACAGCCTCTCCAGCTTTGTCATAAAGGAAATTAAGGCTGAGTGAATTAATATCACCCTGGCATACACCAGAGCTCTGAGAAGTTGGGAAGAGTTATGGCGACAATGACTATCTGCACCAAATATTTTGCTTCCTTGCAGTAAGAATCTATAAAAAGGTCTGACTTCCTTTGAAGGAAAATAAAAACAAAGCACAGAGAAAAGCCTATTTTTGCTTTGATGAATCTGCAGGCTGATTGGCTAAGGACAGCCTTATTAAAGTAAATAAATAAATGGCAAAAACAACAAGCAAACGAGCAGCCCAAGATAGAAGCTCAGCTGAATCCACTGTAATACAGTATTCAAGTTCTGCCCTTTCCCACTTCCTTCAGTGTTTATTTATGGCTTGATTGTGACATGGTCCTGTTGCCCAGGGAGTCGCAAGGGATGAGAATGATCTATTACAACAGATTAGCACCTAAGTCCCTCATGAAAAGAGTGGAAAAGCACTCCCCTAGTTCTTAATGTGAATAATGAAAAAGTATGTTTAATTTTACTACAGCAGTAAAACAAGCATAAACACCCATGCAAGGAGAGCACAACTGCAGCTATTCACTTCCCAACTTCACGGTAAGCATTTTACAGATCATTGGCACATCTTCTCCTCCTGTATGTCCCAAGATGCAATTTTAAGGAACCTTTCAAAATGAACATTTCTGTACTCATACATGGAATGAACATTCCAATGGTGCTGTACAGATGCTGTGATGCCAAGAAACAAGCACAAGATTCTCCTCCTATTCAGGCTGCTTTTTTTTTTAATAGAAAACAGAGTTTTATCCTAACGTGTCTACTTTTGGCTGACATTTTCAATTTCCATAGAATTCCACCAAAGATATAATGGCACCCAGAAAATGAAACAATTCAGTTCTCAGCTAAAAATTGAAGATTTCCATTTGGAAAGACTGACAGATATTGTTATGACATTTTGATCTAAAATAAACTTTCAGCTGCAACAAGACATTGTTTGGTCTCACTTCTTGCTTTAAATCAGACTCATTCTTCCCACTGATTTGTCTGATTGCAACTGCTTTTATTTCTTTAAGAGGAAAAAGAAGTGTTCTCTGTTCCCTCTCTCTATATGATATCACCTTAATCCCAGGAAACAAAAACCTGATTAGTAGGAGTTGGACATCCAGGTACTTTTGTGTAGCTGAGCATATATTCCTTATCTCAGTTGCTTTGCTTCCGTTTATATGCATCATATCATATTGCACAGTCATGTGCAGGGAAGGGATTTCCAGATCTCCCTGAGAAACCAATTTAGTCCCGATGGCAAATAAGCTGAATGAATTCACATTACCTCAGACTATGCTAACTGCATTAAAACCATGGACACAGTTAAGAAACAGTAGGACACAATTTAGGCCTTCACAACAAAGCCACTTGGAGATGTCTCTGTTAGTACACTTCCGTTGTGCTATTTCATCTCTATGCTCTAGTGGAGACCAGAAGCTGTTACTGCTGAATGACTGAAAGAAAGGCTGATGTGGAAAACTGGAGCCCAATTCTGCAGCCCAAACTGATCTGGGAGTCCCAAGTTAAGTTACATCTGGTACAGCTGAGGTTCAGCTGTAATGAAATTCATTCATGGAGAAGGCTGATGAGCCAAAATGAAAATTTCTGGAGAACAAGGAAAGTTCAGTGTTCCCCTCTTCCTCTCTCCACTGCTGCAACCAGCTTGCTTGTTACTGTTTGCAGTTTGTTTAGTGGCAGCAATTAGATTAACCAGCCACGATGCACACACTCACTGGGGTAGGCATTGTACCAACACCATGGGAGCAGCCTTCCCAACACTGCAGGGCTGTATGACTTGGGACTGTATAAATGGGTACAACAGAGCCCAGAAAGTGTAGAGAGGTGACTCGGCTTCTCAGCAAATTCACAACTTGGCTAGACCCACTGAAGGGTTAACACAGAGCCATGTTCATGTTTCATTTCCCTGTTCAGGTCTGACACTGTCTTGAAACCTGGGATTATTTGAATGGCATTACAGTTTTGGGTGGAGGTTTGGCTCATGCACTGGATGATCCCTCAGAGCTTTAACTTCTCTTTTCAAACTTCCAGAAGCAGGAGAGATGGGATTTTCCCATGTGTTTGCTTTCCTCATTAAAATGCCTTCTTACATTTACCGGCCTTGCTGGTCATCTCTCTTGGCTGCTTCAGCACAGAAGAAGTTGCAGCCCTCCACCCCAATTTTTTATTTACAGTGAGGAAAGCAAAGAGAGCAGTGAGTGAAGGACCCAGCCTTCCCAATACCAATGCCTAAACACCAGGGAGAGGGCACACTTCACCTGGAAGCACCCACCTCTTTCCAATGACTGTATCAAAGATCCAGGAGGATGTTTTCAGCAGCTGCCTCAAATAGAGTTGTGTGGGTTGATGTCAGTTCCGCTCACTCCTCCAAAATACCCACTGATAAAGGCCTTTAGCCATGTTAATGCTCCTGTATTGCAGAAGGCAGCATCTGATCATGTGGAGGAAGACTGCAGCATAGGGCATGTCCAAGCAATAATGCACAAGCAAAGTCATTTCCCATATGTACATTTTGCAACATTAATTGTATTCCTCACAGAATCACAGAATTGTAGAGGTTGGAAGGGACCTCTAAAGATCACCGAGTCCAACCCCCAATGAACCTTCCAATTAAGACATTTGTAGTTTTGTGGGTTTTGTGCTTAAGATATTTAATAATGGACACCAGGCAGGAACCTCGGTCTAACAAACTGATGGAGCACTTTTTTTTACCCCATAACCAGATAATCCCACCTGCCTAAATCGTAAGAGGCAGAGAAGCCTAGAGAACAGTTTGATTTTTAGCAGACCCATCAACAACAGTACAGAAACTTCCCCAGAGACTTCACTTTGAATCACTACAAAAAGCAGACTCCATGCAAAAGTTCAAAGCTTAGCTGGAGCAGAGCTGACTTGGCCACTGGGGAGTGGTGACATGGGGCAGAAGTGGTGACACAAAGTGAAGTTATCAGGTGGAAGAGAACAGTGGGACTTCCCCTGAGGCCATCAGTGAATATTAGCAGGCTGGTGTAACAGGGGTCATGGCGCTGTTCAAACAGCAGAAGGGACAGTGAATGAAATGACTGGCTTGCACTCAAAGCATATTTTACTTTACAAAAGAAGTTACTTGTACAGTTCTTAAGATTGGGTTTTTTTGTTGTTTATTCTCTAGGTTTCCTGAGGAGGCAGAAAGGCATTGTTTTATTTGTTCTTAAACATCATGCTTCCTCTCCCTGAGTAAAGCTGGTGATGTTCATGATACTCAGTGCTCTATAGGTAATTAGCAACTTTATGCAGTGCAATGGGACAGCAAGAAATTTGGAGATTACTCTGCTTAAACCACTTCAAACTCTATCTCCCAGTGAGACTTTTGCCTCTAGAGTGATAAAGTTTAAAAGCTTGCAATTTCTTGTGCTGGAGAATAAAAAATGAGAAGAAACCCCACATCCATCTTCTTTGTAGCTATTGGTACTCTGCTTCATTTCATAGCCATTATGCTTTTAAAAAGTTAAACAAATAAAGGAGAGCACATTGAATGCCAAAGTCTAAAAGAGATCAATATAAAGACCTACCTAGAACAGACTGCGTTGAGACAGTACACAAATGGCTTCATTGACTTGCTTCTCAAACCCTGTGGCTTGGTAGGTACCTTACTTAATCTGTTCAGCATGAAAGCCATCAGTGAATTGGATTCTTAATCTACCGCCAATACATGCAAACAGAAGAAAAAAACAGCAAGTTTCATTCTTGACAAAAAAAACAAAAAACAAACAAACAAAAAAACCACCTAACACCAGGAAGACAATACAACAACAGTGTGAAGAAAGCATAACAAAAGCAGAAAAGCAGATCTGATCTTGTCATCCTCAGAAGCTAGAGAAGAGGCTTACACATCATCTCAGGTACCACTGGTGACTTCTAGGGCCCCCAAGTGCCCTGAATACTTATTCATACACTCATCCATCTCCACCATACCCATATGACATAAAAGGTACTGCACCTGGTCTATAAAATGTCCTCAGACCTGCCCGTCTCATCTAAAAGACTAAGATACTGTAATGCCCCGAGCAACATAAGAATTCAAACTTAGCAGACTGATTTTTGGAGCAGAAATGCTGCTTCAAAGGAGCAGGAATGGTCAACGCCCTTATTTGGATCTTTTGAGAAGTACATTGTAAGATTACAGACCACAGGAAAGTCCACAGCTCCGAGAAATGAAGAAAAGATACTCTCATTTAGGATCACCTTAAAAGCAGTGTGCTCCTCCTGTTCTAACAGTGTGGCTGAAACCAAAGCAAGTAGGTGTAGCCAACCAAAATAAAGGCTTGTGGAGCCAAAGAAGAAACAGAAACAGTGGGCCTAAATGACATTCAATTACTGTATGTTCTCTGTACAACAACTTTAATGAGAGAGATGGCTTATTGTAATCACCTGTTACATGCACCTCAATCTTCTCAAACAGTAGCCGGGGTCTCCTACAGCTTCTGGATTGATGGGGAACTTCTCTGCTTTGATGGGAGCAGTGAGTTTGGTTTGGTTTTGTTTTTAGTTTGTTTGTTGATTCGAGCACTCCAGTTACTTGGAAATCAGGCATTAGAAGGGTCGCTATGAGGCCTTGAAGAAATGTGGATATTGTGACGAGTTCTGCAGACCAGTGCTTATATTTATTGACTAAAAGTTCTACATGGCTTATCCTTGTCATGTCAAACAGAAGTTGCTGCCTGTGATCTGCAAGAGCTATTGTCTGAAGTCAAGGTGCCAGATGTCATTGCACACGCATACAAGGTTTCTGCAGTAAACCTTTCTTCTTTTTTAAAGAAAAGTACTGATTTGGCTTACAAAAACAAAAACAAAAAAAACAAAAAAAAAAAAACAAAAACAAAAACAACCAGACGATTGCTTCCAATACAGCAAACCATAGCTTTAAGAGTTAAATTTCTGCATCTGTGTGCCTTTGCTTATCATTCCCAGATATAGAAGAAACACTCAGTGCTGGCTGAAGCATCCATCAGGTCAGTGTGTGGTTTCAGACAAAGCCATGTGCAAAATGGGGCATGGCTAACATGGTCCCACAGGTTCCACAAGGTGTTCCTTTGTCTCAAACACGCACACAAATCAAGAAGTGTAGATATATAGGCTGGCTTTAAAAAAGACAGAAGAGTGGCATTTTAACTCAAAGGTGACAGCAAAGTAGAGTATTTATTCCTAAAGACAAACATTACCTAACAGGAGATGTGGAAAGGACTGTAAGGCAATGGAGAGCATGGAAAGGATTCAAGGAGATGGGAAGGAAGAGACACACTGTTCTTTCTATCTTCTAAAATGGCAGCACATGCAGCAATTTCTAAGATGCAGACCAGAAGCTCCTTTGTTAGCAGGGTCTGAAGGAAGGGAAGAAAGAGCCAGAGAAGAAATAGAAGTTCTCTAGCAGCTAACCAAGCATGTATTATGCCAGGGTGCCTCTCAAGAGCTGCAGCATTGGTATCCAAGCATTAGTTCCTTTTCACTGCATCACAGAGAGCCAGTGGCATCTTAGCAGATTCCAACTTCACCTTAGCAATGCCCAATGGAGCAGCTGCACTCCCAAGAGCATCTCACTAGCACATCCCCGGGCTGTCAGCTTGCAGCATGTCACTCCAGCCATCCGAACAGGAGGCCAGCAGAATGGGGAAGGCTCACAGTGACCTGCCCGATAACATTTTCTGCAGTCTGGAAATCCCAGTCAGATCTCATCCAGTCCCACTGTAATCTCCTGGAATCAAACTTGACAAGAAAAGCTAGCTACAGAATACAAGCCCCACCTGATCTTCCAAGGCTAGCTATACACATTTGAAACATTTTGATGGGTTTGCTGCAATGTTCGCCTGACGGAAGTGACCTACAAATACCAATTTACAACACATCCTTTACACCATTTGCTTTAATGTTTGAACTTGTGCTATATTTGATGCTGGGGGGGGGACCCAAAAAAAGTCAAGTTCAAGGTGGACACTAGGAAAAATCTCTTCTCAGAAAGAGTGGTGATGTAGTGGCACAGGCTGCCCAGGGAGATGATAGAGTCACCGTCCCTGGAGGTGTTCAAGAAGCATGTGGATGTGGCACTGAGGGACATGGTTAGTGGGCATGGTGTGATGGGTTGACAGCTGGACTAGGTGATCTTAATGGCCTTTTCCAACCTTAATGATTCTATGACTCTATGAAGAAGAGGTGGACAAAGGAAGATGAAGGGTACATCAACAAGTATGTTGTGATTGGCACTATTAATCCTAATAAATATTTACACAGGTGCCTCCAAAGTAGAATGGTCTTTCCTTATTATCTCTACCTATAAGTCTAACAGAAGGGATAGAAACATTCAATTGGCAAAACTATTCTGAGTTGTGCATCTTACCTTGCTCCACCACTCTGCCAATGCCCCACAGTTGTGTGCCAATACAGAGAAGAATACTTTGTACACACATCTGACGGCAGCGTTTTATCCTTAACAGTATATTCTGCCAATAATAAAGTAAGAATTATCTGAGGACATTACAACCAGCCAATCACTTAAAAAAAAAAAAAAACAAAAAAAAAAAAAAAAAGGCTCCTAAGGCATAGGAGATCAGTGTAATTTCATTGATACTAGTCAAGCTACACCAATTAATTTCTGCTGAAGATCTGATCTGTTAAATGCTAACACTGTCCTTGAGTTTTAATTTCTTTTGCTGGTTTATGGGAAATAGGCCCAGTGTTTTTAACAAAAACTTCCTGATTGTCAAGGATCTGTACTTGGACTCCGAATTCTCAGAGTTCCTTCAGTATGGCCTGGTAGGTCTCACCCCCTCATGTCTCTTATGGCTTTCTCCATCTGGCAACCAATGCAGTGGGCAGGTGCATCTTAGTGGACAGGTGCAAGTTGTCCAAGCCACCTTTGCTGCTGGTGCCACCACTGCCACAACAGCTAGCACAGCCCTCCAGAATGGAAATGAACAAAAACTGGTGACAGAAGATGAGCAGCAGCAGATATTGGCCACAAGCATGAACCTGTGAATTGAACCCCAGGTGAAATGCTCCACTAATGAAGGAATAACCTCAGAAAATGTCTCCTTTGTGCCTTCTCCCTCTTTTTGATAGCCTGGCAAACTATTTATTTGTGTAGTGTCAGCAGTTTTGAAAAGGAAGTGATGTTTATCACCTGAGGAATTTCTTCCCAATCATCAAATCTGTTGGAGAAGGAGCAAGGCAGTCTAGTTACAGTGGGAGCTCCTGGTGATGTACGGCTTTCACATCCATACAAAGCGAGCTTTAGCACATGTTCAGAAGTCCATTCACTTCACAAAACACAGTTCACCAATGTTTCGCCATGCTCCCTCAACCAGAGAGCATGTGTCCTGCTCAGAGTGATTACACAGGCAGTATCACTTGGAATAGGCAAAACTGTATTCACTGGGAGCAAGAGAAAGCCAGTTCATACATGCTTCCCTCCCACTGAGTTACATAAAACAATCAACAACTTCAAACATCCCTCTGCTTCAGTATCCCAGAGCAACAGTCCTTGGTATGTAAAAATGGAATGGACGCAAGGCAATCAGACACAAGGCACCTAAGCATATGTCCATATTAGAGCAATGTTTGTACTTGAGCCTAAGCACTTTGTTTAATCAACTTTGAAGAGATTATGTATTTTTTCTTATTTTTTTTTTCCAACAGGAAAGCAGCAGTTCTGTTGCAGCAGCCCTCTGCACGAGCAGCAGACCAAAGTTCCCACGGATGCCGTCCTTATCTCACACAAAGCCAGGAGGCAGGGGAAGAAGTGCCAAAGTTTGCCTTTTCTTTCTTGAAATGTCAGCACTCATTGATCACTAAATCACTTCAATAGCTTATTAAGTAGATGTCACAGAGAGTTACTACCAGTCTCCCATTAATTTTAAAATACTAATGGTTTTTTTTGGAGCATAATTTCTTTCAAAATGAAAAATGCTCCCTCTTCACTATTAAAAAGTGAACATTTTGGACCCTGCTAGCCAGTGTGCAAGGCTGCTGATAATACATAATGCACATTTAGTACAGGTTTTAACACTGCAATATGTTCTTAAGGTTGCTTCATAGCTTTGTTGTCTTATTTCTTTACCATTTCAAAGGATCCTCTCCATTTGTTTTTCCCATTTGCACACAAACTGACATTCTCCTGATACATATTATTCACAGTTTCATGTCAATACCAGCATAAGCAGAGGCTATCAATCACTTCTCTGATGATAATAGTAAATAAATAATGCACACTTTAAACTTTCAAGGCACTGCATAAATACCAGTTTGTTTTCACAACATCCCTTTAAGTGCTGAGCTAAGTAGTTTAACCATTTTATTAGGCACTATTCAGGAATGGTTTAAGACCCATATGACTCATTACAGAACAGCATATAGAATTGTGGGTATTGTTCTAACCTAAAAATAAGCTTTTTTTTCTCTGTGAGGGTGGTCATACGCCAGAACAGGTTGCCTGGAGTGCTTGCAGAGTCTCCAGTCATGGAAATACACACAAGTTGACTGGACCTGGCACTGAGCAGGCTGCTGGAGCCATTCCTGCTCTGTGCAGGGTTCAATGGGACATTTTCCAGAGGTGCCTTCTAGTCTCCCACCAGTCTGTGCCTTTGTTGAATAGAGTTGGGATCCTTCACCTAGGTTGCTATATGCTCATGCAAAATAAGTACCCTTGTTTGAGGACACCACAGCATTTTACTGCCTTCTACTTTACTGTAGGTGCAGCTCAAAATGTCATGCCCATGGCTAGAGATGTCATTAACTACTCATTCTGCAACAAAGTTATGGAGCAAGACACATGAAACACAGAGGATCAAACTGAAACATCTGATTCCAATACAGTATGCGAGAAGCATACGGATGTTCTCTGTGTTTGGAAGTCTTTCAGTTCCAAAATAAAACTACTGTTCACCCTCTAGCAAAAGATTGGGATTAAGTATCTAACTTTTTTATTTTTTCCCTTTTCTTTTTGCTCAACAGCTACCCACCAGATTTAGTAGCGTCTTTCTCCATTTTCCTTCATAGATATAAAAGTTTCCTGCCCATTCCATCTTTGGTTATTTCACATCCCATTGATCTTCTGCCTGTCCAGTCAGCAGAGCAGCAGCAAATAAGCAGTCCAACTAAGACAAGACTGAAGTTCTGCCCTGTAAGGTTGCAGTCCTGTGCTGCCTTCCCTGTGTTCTTCTCTCTCTCCTTCACGTATCTTCTTTCTTCCCCAGAGACATTTCCAATAGCAGATAAATCAGCACTTTGAATTCTTCTTGTGATGTTGTAACAAGCTGGCAACTAGCATGACATGTTGTAGAGAGACACATGTGAATATCTAAGTCAGAAATAATGAGATTTCTCTCTCTCTCTCTCATATTCAGCGTGAAATGAGAGGCAAACGACATCCCTGCTGAAAACAGTGGAGTGCAAGAGGAGGTGTGGGGAAGGGAAGGAGACAGCAGATGTCTCATCCATTTTGCTTACTACAGTGGATTTCAGAAGAAAAACTGTCTGGCAAGCAGCTCCCTGGGAAACACAACCAGGAGGGATGGGACAGCCATAGAGCACAGTGTCTCAGATCCAGGCAGCTCCACCCTGCATCCCAAGGATAAGTCTCCTGTGGCCTGGCACTGCTGTGCATTATGACCAAATGAGGCCTCAACCAACAACAGAGACAAGGGGAGGAAACAAAAGAGAAAGAGGATGAGAGGTCCCAGTAAATCAATTAATGCAAAAGTCTGCTTCAGTTTATAGGCAGCAGTGGTAATTGCTTTGTGTGCTGCCTGTGATGAATAGGTCCCAGTTACCGTTGCACAACTCATCCTTCTTAGCGTGGCTGGGAACTGGCACGACGCTGATCTCCACTGAAAGTCTTTAATTATAGTTAAATTAATCAGGGCAGGGTGTCAGCTTTGGGTTCATGCTTAATTGCCCCATTTTCTCGCAGCTTCAGACTCCCACCTTCCCCTCTGCTCCTCTCGTTCCCCCTCCCTGGCCCCTGAGCACGCATCACTTTGGGATAGGTCTGACATTGGGTCCTGACTACACAGCAATGAGCAGTGAATCCTGAGATCATGCCTTTCATCTGCTTCACACTGGGTCTCTTTGAAAGTCACAGTCTAACACAAAAGTTTGCAAAGCAGAACCCCAGACATAAAATCACAAAACAGGAGGTTGAGCATTATATCATCAGCCAAGACGCCAGAGGTTGCAGCACTGCTGTTACTACTCAGCACTGGACATGCATCTACTTCCCAGGCACCACTTATTCCCCAGGGTGGCAGCGAACAAGGGTCATTACCATCTTAAACCCTTTCATTCACATTAGATGTCATTTCACAGAATCACAGAATGAATCACAGAATGGCCAGGGTTGGAAGGGACCTCAAGGATCATGAATCTCTAACCCCCCTGCCACATGCAGGGCCAACAACCTCCCCATTTAATACTAGACCAGGCTGCTCAGGGCCCCATCCAATTTGACCTTGAACACCTCCAGGGACGGGGCATCCACAACCTCTCTGGGCAGCCTGTTCCAGCACCTCACCACTCTCTCTGCAAAGAACTTCCCCCTGACATTCAACCTAAATCTTCCCTCCCTCAACTTAAAACCATTT